>VWZE01013589.1:268244-331423 GCA_013396675.1 Eubucco bourcierii
CGGCGAGAGAAGCCGGGCTCAGCGTGTGTGGGCGCGGGCGGAGGAGGCGGAGGAGGGGGAACACACCGAGGACTGCGCCGGCCGAGGGCGCACGGAGAAGGGAAGCGGCAGCGGCGGCACCAAGAGGCGGCGGCGGGTCCTTGTGCCCGAGGAGGAGGGCGCAGCCTGCACAGGGGTTTCNCTCCCTGCCTGCCCGGATCCAGCCGGGCGCCCCGTGCCGCGGTCGCGTTGCTCGGCGGAGCTGCTGCGGGCTCTCGCCGTCTCTCCGCGGCTTGGAATATGGTTGGGGAAATGGAAACCAAGGAGAAGCCGAAGCCGAGCCCTGATTACCTGATGCAGCTGATGAACGACAAGAAGCTGATGAGCAGCCTCCCCAACTTCTGCGGGATCTTCAACCACCTCGAGAGGCTGCTGGACGAAGGTAAAAGCGCTCGCCTGGCCGCCCTCTCTCCCGCTCCGCCGCCCTGTCCTGCCTCCCCCCTTTTTGGGCCTCCATGCCGTTCCTGGGATCCTGCTCGGCCCCTCACCCCAACCCCGGCTGGGTGGCGGGGGAAGCCTGGGGCCTGTTTCACTCTCCCCGCTGTTCTCCGTACGCTCACGGCCCCGGGCTGGAGAGCCTAAAACAAAGGGGAAGTGCGGGCTCTCCACGCCCTGTCTTGTGCCGAGGGGGCTCAGTGAGCGAGTGGGAGGGGGAAGAGGCAGCCTGACCGCACAGGTCCCCGCTCTCCTGTGGGGTTATTCCTCTCCTTATTATTTCTCTTTCCTTTAACCCACACTGTCTTCCCAAAACCGGGGGAAGGGTAACAACTGCACGGAGGGGAGGGAGCGAGGAGAGTAGCTCAGGAATGTGCTTTGGGGGAAGGCAGGGGAGGGAGGGGAAAGGCTGACTGGCGGCGCGGCTCCCCTCCCGCGGCGGCGCGGAGAGGGATCCTGTGCGGCGCCCTTCGGGGAGTGTTCTTCGGCCCGGCCGGAGGGCCCCGAGCCGGGGGGGTGAGGGGGGTTGTCGGGGAGGGGCAGGGTTGGGAGGGTGTTCGGTTTCGAGATTTGGCTGTTCTGGAAGCTGCTTGAACTTGAATGACTAAGACGGAGGGGCTGAACTCTTTCTTCAGCTCTAGCACTACCCCACCCCAAACTAGCCCCAAACTAATTATAATTTTCTTATATTGCAAGGAAAGCGAGCGTTGTTGGTTGTTTGTTGGTTTTGTTTTGTTGGTTTTTTTTTCAGTTATACTTACCTTTTAAAGACACTAACTTGAAAAACTCCTACGTGTGACTTTTAGTGAAAGGAAAATAAATTACGAAATTGACTCGTCCACTCCTGCCAAACGTTCACTGCCACCCCCCGCCCCGCACCCCGGTCCTGCGTTGGGAGGACTAGGGGCCACTTCTGTGGGTTGGCCTCCCCCCTCCGCCCTTTCTTTTCTCCTCCACTCCCCGAAAATAGTGCCCTTTAAGATTTCGTTTCTACAAATAAATAAAAGTATTTAAATAAATACATTTTTTAAAGTGCTGGGAACTTAATGCGTCCCGTACGTCCTCCCACTACAGTCAGAGACCCACTGTGTTAAAAATAAGGTTTTATTTTATGCTTTTAAAGCATTTCCTTTCTTACCACCGTAAAACTAGATTTTCTGGAGAGTTATAGATCTGTTTTTTAAATCGTACTTGGTAGCTTTGCAGAATATGCTCAAGTCATAAATTATTTATACCGTTTAAACTTGTTGAGAGTTGTAGCATGAAAAGCTGAATTTCGAGATTTTGAGTGTTCTTGTTTGCGGACATACTGCTTCTCACTGAAAGAAGTTTGGGAAGTTGTTGACCTCGGAAGAATAAAGAGTTGGTTATATTTGGTAGAACAACTCCCCGCCCTCTCCCGAGACTGTAAAAATGAGATAGTGGCTGTAGTACAGCAAAAGAACAGCGTATCATAAAAATGCTATCTTCTGAAAGAAATGCTAAAAGAAGGGAAAAAAATCCCACCCACGAACAAAAAACCCCGAGGAATACTGAAACATGGACTGTGGGAAGTGATATAATGGGAGATTTTATTTTCAAGAAAGTTGGTGAAGTTTGAATTTGTATCAGAATAATTTTGGATGTGGAAAGCAAAACTATTTCAAACTTGTGTTCTGGGTCACTGCAGCAAGCAGCTTCTTCGGAATAGTTAGATTTCAAATACACATCGAGAAGAAACCTGACTGAGAAGACTTTTTTTGGCACAAATGAGCCTTTTGGAGGGTTGATGTCGGATTTTAAAATTCCTGAATTTCTTCAGCTTAATGTTTTTGTCCAGAGGCGGCCTGAAACTTGTTGGTGTTTGGTTTTTTTTTTTTTTTTGTTTGTTTTTGTTTGTTTGTTTTGTTTTGTTTTTTTGTTCCTCAGAGAACAAAAGAAAGAAAAACATTTCCCAGCATGAAATGGACACTGGAAAAGGACTGACTGAAATCCTTTATCGTTTGATATATTTTTAAATACTGAAAGCTCCTCGAATCTGTTCTGTGAAGTTTGTGGAGTTCCATATTGAGAGTTCTGGAGACTCCTGCTGAATATATTTAAGGATTGCTTTGGCACTGTTCTTCACACTCTTCTTTTAAAAGAAAAATGCAATCTCTGTTTCTAAACAGTGTTAGGAAGATGTCTGCTATCCCTTTAAGCTTTTCTGCTCTTCCTGTTTACTTTGGCAATTAGGTGGAAGTACTATGGAGGCAAAAAACTTTTTGGAATGTTGAAAAAAGTTTCATGCAAATGTAGCAAATTGCTTTAAGACTTCAAAATTTGAACACTAAGGGGCGCCAGTTGTTCTTCTGAGGCGTGAGGCAGGCTTTTGAACACCGTTACTGGCTTGAGTAGTGAAATTAACGAATCTCTTAGAAGATACCGAAGAATGGTAAAATGCGTGTGGATTTGTGCCGATATCGATATTTGTGTGTCCTTATAATGTATATTTACACCCCGCATTGCTTAGGTAGAATAGTTAACAGTGATGAGCAGTTGAGAAGTTGGAACAACTGCACCTACAGCAACCTAACAAAGGGGTGCCTTGTCAACTATCGTGGCCTGTTATGCTATACTGACATAGTTCAGAAGGGTTTAGCAATAGTTACTTTTATAGTTACTTTTTAAGTAACTATAGTAAAATATGAAAGTCAGTTTTGTTTAGGTAACAGGTTTTTTTGCATATGTTTACTTTCAAATTCCTATACATAAATAAGGCTTTTGTGGATTACCAAGGATGTTTAAAGTGCACATCATAATAGCTAGGAAGCTGGATTGTTTTTATCAGACTAGTGCAAACCTGTGGGAAGAGAGGGCTTTTCCTGAATGTGGAATAGGCCGTATTTCCTGTGATTGTTTGCACCATCAAATGTGAGCTGAATTGAGCTTCCCCCCCTTTCTGTTTTGGTGTTTTTTTTTGGTGTGGTTGGTGGTTTTTTTTTTGTTTTGTTTTTTTTTTTTTAAGTGCTTCAGCATGTCAAGTACTAACTCTGGTGAGTCTAACCTAGATCGTGTTTGTTGTTTTTTTTTTCCTCACAACTCTTATGTTTTAATGTTCCCTTTTGTGGAAAACGAATGAAGTTGTACCTTCTTTATTGCAGTTTCGAACTGTGCAATTGCATTCTGAGCTGTTGAACGTAATGAGGTAGTTTGGTTATATTTTTTCAGCAGATTGTGAACAAATATGCTTAAATAGTGTAGTTTTTATGTTTATTTTGTTTTGAACCTGTAAGTGGTCAGAATGTTGTACATGTTTGGAGCATGGACAGATCAAACATCTGAATTTTTTTTTATATTTTTAAAAAAAGTATCGTTGTAAACGTTCTTAAATTCATTTTTCTTTTGTAAATTAGGTTTCAAATACTTCTGCCTTCCTGTCGGACTTGGGTTGAAACTGTCTTAATTTGCATTTAAAGGTAGACAGTTTTAAGCCACGCATCTAGCTTTTGGAGATAAATCCAATTTTATGGCAAATAGGCTGTTTCTTTCTGAGTAGCATTTGAAACAAAGCTAGCTGTGAAAACGCCTAGGCAGGGATTAAGGATACATTTTTCTTGAATGCTGCTCTCTTTACTGTGCTCCTTCAGAGAAGCGCATGTGAACTTGCAGAGCCCAGTGGCCAAAACCGCAGTTTTCCTGTCAGTCTCCTTCATTGTCTTATCCAAAATGTCTGCATGAGTTCAAACCGAAGAACTGGGTTCTGTTGTTGTAAATAAATTCTCCCTGAGAAGTTATTTAGTTACTTCTGTACATGACCTTATTGTTTGTAATTATGTAAATGTAGCTTGTGCTTAGCTAGGGTTTTGCTGACTTGTCAGATTTGATGAAAGAGGCATTGGCCACATTAGCACGTCTGTTTTTCAGTTGTATCAGATCTTGCAATAAACCCCTATTGTTTAATTGCAAGCTATGCTTATTAGTGAAAAGGTAAGAGATTATTATTTTTTTAGGGTAAAGGCCTTATGATGGGTACTTGGCCAGAGAGTCTGATTTATTTTTAAACTTTGAGGTAAAAACGTAAAAAACCAGAATGCAACAAGAGCATTGAGTACTTCTTGTCTATTGTTTATCAATAGTGCTGTTTTGAATCTGCTTCTTTAATCATCTCCAGATCTTAAGATAATGATCTGAGATGCTTTTGTGGTTTATAGTTGTATTATAATAACAAGGTTGTAAAGCTTCTAGAAAACTTCTGTGTTCAAAAAAAAGAGTTGCTCTGAGGTGTGGCTTTTGTTTATTGGTTGTGTGTTTTCTTTTGTGGTTGTGTTTTTATATTTTAAAATTTCCTGATAGCCTCTAGTAACATCAAACAAAAAACTACATTTCACTTAGAAAAAGTTTTGGTGTGGTTTTTGTTGAGGTAGATATTATAAACTTTATTTCCCCCCCTTGCCACAGTTCTGTTCTTTTTAAGAAAGTTATTTTTGGAGCTGTACCATTTATAGGATTCCAGTCACCTGATGTGTAACTTTAAAAAGATGAGTGTAATATTGACCAATAAAAGTTTTAAGTTAGTAGAGTAGTTACAAACTTATATTTTGAAAGCACTTTGTTCACTGTTGCTTATCAATAACTGATGATTAAAATATTTTTCAGCAGAGGAGTTTCTGAGTAATTGTAGTAGAAATTAATTCTATGCAGGATCTACAGGCTTTATTGTGTCTAAATCAGGAGAGACCTGTTGGGATTTATAATTTTTGGTTAGTGTTACATGCTTAAGATTGTAATTGGGTTTGCGTTTTCGTCATCTGAAATTGTACACAGTAGTTTTCAGAGTAATTAATGTTACATAAAAATCTCTTGCTATGGCTAGAAACAACTGACCAAGTGCCAATTAGATTAGGGAGTGACACGATGCTTTCTTCCATATAGCACAAAGGGAAAACCAAAGGCATGTTGGTTAATATTATAGTTAAGTTAAAAGAATGTTTTAATTATGAAAATGAAGTCTACATGCTTCAAAAAAAGAAAAGGTCAAGTCTGAAAAAAGTTGCTGGTCTTTGAACCCTGTGTGTATGAAGGGAAGGCTGGATGTCATTATTGTTGTAGTTAGTAAAGTTACACGTTTCAGTTCTTTTTATAGTAAAACTTTCTTCATCTGAGTATGCTTTAAAAATACTTAACTGGGAGTGCGATAGTTGCGATGATTTGATTTGTGTAGACTTCATTTGAAAAGCAAGTACACTTGGATTTACTTTCATTACTTTCTGTAATCTTAAAATACTCTTACTGGAGAATGAATACTAATAGAGGTAACCTATTGATTAGATGTATTATTAGATGGTGATCTGGTCTATCCTGTCAGTCACAGGACATAGACCTGTGTTAATGTTGATTACCAGGCCATCCTGACAGCTTAGGCTGACTGAAGTAACACCACAGCCTGCCACCGAGACTGATTTATATTTGACTGTTTATATGGAATGTCAGGAAGTGGGAGAGAGAGGAGATGGGGGAAATGCCTTGCCAGAAAACCTGTGAAGCAATACCCTTATTTACTGACCCTTGTCTTTATTGAAATGTAACTCTCAATTTCTCAGGCAGTGTGATTTTTATTTTTTTTAATTGATTCTAATCACAATGCAACTTTGCTGTTGATTTTTGATATTTTATTGGAATTTAATGACCCAGTGCTAAAAAAAAGTAGTAGGAATAGTAAAACTACCAGTTTTTTTAATCTCATTATGCTTAATGAAATTCTTACATCATTAGGAGTACCATGTAAGATATGCATATGGCTTTGTAGTGGAGGGGTCTAGGTCTGTGAAGGATATTGGAGCTGTTGTTTGAATTCTGAAACTGATAATAGGTGTAATGTTAATAATTAGATCCCTTTACTCTGGTGACACACAAGGTTTGGTTGCTGAGAGTTAAGCAGCATTACATTTCTACTTTTGACTTGAACAAATATCCTGTGTTACCTGGTGCAGTACAGTTAATTTATTTTCCAAGTTTGAGTTTCTTTAGTTGTTTTTCTTGGAAATATTTATTAGAAGTGGAATTAGCTTTCTCATAGCAGAGCTTAGATCTTTTGAGACAATTTATGCTTGAATGAGCAGAGCAACTACAGCAATTTAAAAGAAATAATATCCAGCTTCATTAGTACAGTTGACACTCCGCTGTTGTTGCCATTAGAAAGGTACCTGTTGCAGGGTGGCTGAGTGAGAATAACAAGGTGGTGCAAGTAAAAGTGCATCAATTTGGGCAGTTAGGTTACTAAAACCTCCGCTGTGGTAGAGGCTAGAAGCTGCAGCTTTTCAGATATTTGGCAGTTATTGTGACAGAAGTTGGTGCTTGCAATGAGTGTGGTACTGGGTAGTAGATGTTTATTTTACTGTCATAATTTAAAACAGTGAGTAAAAGTTCAAAATATATTTTCAGTTGCTTTACACTTGAGGCTTTACTCATCAAAATAATAAATCTTGATTCTCAGTTCATTGCAAAAATATTGTTCTCTTGAAGGGAAATAGCAAATAGGGTTGAGTTTCCTTTTAGTGCTTTTGATGGTGTGTGATTGGTTGAATAATACACTGGAGCTAAGTTTTTTGTTTTTAAAAATACTTCTGACTTTTGATTTTGTGTGGTATTTGCTTTTAAGACAGCTCAGAACTGTGATGAAACTTGCCTTATGTGATGACGGAGTAGTTGTGTTGGCACAGTGACAGAGGTGTTTCGATACAGGAGGTGTAGAGCAGGGCCTTTGAGAGAAGTGCATTTGCTTAAACATACTTGAAAGTGTGAAACTCCTAATTTATGTCAACTGTGCGTCTACTCTGTTCAAAAAATTACGTATGTGACTATTTTTGGGCTAGCTGACACTAGATAGAATCATGATTTTGCTGAATTCTTAAAATTCTTCATCTGTTGAAATAACGAGCCTTATTGTTACGTCTAATTCAAATGAAAGAACTGATTTAGAAATCTAACCATTTCTTGTTTAAAATTTCCTATCTTAACTGCAGTTAATTTCTTCATTAGTGTCTAGGAGAGAGAATATGCCTGCAGCCTTAAAACATAAGCAACTGATCTGTCTAGCATAAGTATGAATAAAAATTTACTGTTGTGTTTTGTGTATTACATGTCAACTCAACTAAAGCATTCAGCTGATGTTGCATAGTGCTTCCATTCATCAGACTTCGAAGTGGTAGCAAATCTGTTAAAATTCTTCTTACTGCAGCTTAATCTAATAACCTGCAAATAACTATATAAAAAGGTAATGTGTACTTTTCAATTTTTAAATGTAGAACAAGCCAAATCCACCTCTGTTTGCTGTGGAATATCTTCAGTTTCTTTGCAGGAACGGGAAGGAGCATAATACAAGGGAAAATTCCCTGGCTCTTGCTGTTTACTGTTGAGCAGTGTTGCTCATCTGTGCATACTGCTTTTAGTTACTTCCAGTTTGTCTCCTTTTGAAAGAACATGAGGTGCACATCAGAAATTATCAGGGATGCTTTTAAAAAAACTTGCAAACTATTGTCAGCCCTCCCAACTTCAAAACTAAACTAATCTGCCTAAATGTTACATGTATTATCTGCTGACAACTTGTTCTGTAACGGTGTGTTTTATGTGTTAAAGTTGAAGGTTAAAATGCTGTAATAGGCCCAACTGTTTAAAGTATGACGTTTTTGCTGTGAAGACTGTCTGCACAGTGAGAAAAAGGGTGACTGTTCGGTAACAGTACAGCCAAGTCATTGGTAGTGCTTTTAATTGCTTAAGTATCATATCAACTATAAAGATAAGTATAGTCAGAGAGGCCCGTATGTGGTCAGTTTACGAGGGATTTACTGCTTAAATCTCTTGAGACTTTTATGGAAGTCTGATACTGCTTCTGAATCAACCTGAAGCAGGACTCCTTACATGGATTCCTTTGCTCCTGCTTTTTACATAGTTCTGTCAACTTTGTGCTCAACTAGTAAATAGACTTCAGAAAAATCTGGGCACAGATGTAGTAGGGATCAGAAAGAATTCCTGTGAAGATTGTCTGCACAGTGAGAAAAAGGGTGAATGTTTGATAATGGTAGAGCCAAGTCATTTGTAGTTTTTAATTGCTTAAGTATCATATCATCTATAAAGATAAGTATAGTCAGGAAGATTGTGTGTATTTTAAAATGCCTTGAGAGGAAGAACAATAGTATCTCTCAGGTATAAAATTAGAGACTGCAGTTGCTTTTAGAATGAAAACGTATTTAGATGTTTTAATATATTTACAGAGATTTTCTTCTTGGATTTTGAAATTTCTTACTGTGCTTTTGTGTTACTTTTCTGTGGATAAACTTTGTGGCAAGACACAATCCGTTGGGAAAGCATTGTCTGAAGATCAAGTCCAGCTTGAAAGAAACTGAAAAGTACAACTGGCTTCCTTGAAAAATATCTTAATAAGCTTATAAACCTTGAATGTTGTGTGTGGTTTGTTTTTTGGTTTGTTTTTTTTAGACCTGTGGCATTTAAGAAATACAGTAATATTTTGAGGGTCTGGAGGAAGAAAATGTCTCTGCATCAGCTTAATAGATGGTTAGTTTAAGTTAAATTCAATATGGATCGAAGTACTTCCAGTTTCTAATAATTAGGATGTAGACTGCAAGGAAGCAAGGAATTGTGTGAAAGCTCTGTTAATAGGTAGTGGGGTACATAAACCTACTGCCTATTGGTTTAGTAACTGCATTTTATTTGTAATTATTCATGAGGAATCTTGCTGGTTCCATGTCGGGGGTTTAAGCACACTAAGGGCTTTTGATAGTGGGAAGTTTTAATACTGCTAAGTGCCTTCAGAAAGGTATTCTTGCATCAGTCTCGGATTAACATAGGATGAATAACAGAGCAATTTATCAACTAGGCAGCCCTGAAGAGTGTCAGCAAGAAAGGTGACGATGATGAATTGAAGAGAAATGGGTGCTGCAGTAGATAGCCACTAGAACTAACGCTGGAGTGTTAAGGCATGGCAGTTGGTATTTAGGTATATGCTGGGTAATTAAGTGAGGAGGAGCTGCACTCCCTTGCTTGGCTGAGTAGAAAAGAAACATGTTCCTTCTACAATTCAAGAAAGTTGCCAAATCCAACTTAAAATGACAGATGGACAATTGGTTTGTACTTCATTGGAAAAGACTTGCATCAGACTTTACAACTGGTAAATGTGAATTATGTTTTGGAACCTTGGATGCTTGGAAGCTCAACAACCTTATCTGGCAATAAAAATTTGGATAAGTTAACTTTAAGGAAAATTGATTTTATTCTGACTTTATTTTTGCTTCAAGTTTTACACTAACCTTTCTCAATTCTCACATCTTTGAGATGCTACCAGTTCAGTTACTGGTTATTTTCAATATTCGATGTGGTAGGTGTTTTTCTTTGTGTTTTTTGTTTTGTTTTGTGGTGTTTTTGTGTAGGTGATTTTTTTTTTTTCTAAAGAATAATGAAAATAGTTGTGAATTTGGGGGGAATTAAATCAGAAATAAGATACGTATTTTTTTATCTGTGTAATAGCGTAACTAAGGTGGGTTTTTTTTGGTTATGAACACAGATCTTTCTAATCCCATTTAATATAGTTTGTGTTAGAATTGTTTTTGCTTGCTGTTATATCAAATTATTGAACATGATACATGGAGGACAGTTTAATAGTGTTCAAGTTGTTTACTTTATGGGGGCTATTTATACTATATAGACTTTTTTTCGAACTGTTTAGTTACTGTAGATAACTAAATCTGTATATTCAGGCTAAGGAGTATATGTGCAGGTTTCCTCATCCCTGAGCAGAATTCAGTACTGAAATCAGTATTGAAGACAACCATTTCAATATGTCATAAAGTAGTCATAACTGGTGTAGCATAATGATAGATTGGAAGAAAAACTGCCACACAGATTAGTCTACGTTTTTAGTATGTTTTTCTCTTCTGGTTAAGCAACTTGGCTGATGAAAGTTTTGAGCAAGTGTTAATAACTAAAATGTATTCCTGAATAATCAGAAGTATATTGTATTCTCTTTCTGTCTTCAGATTTTTATTGTTTGCTCTTAGTGTTAAGTTTTGGATACAAAAGAAAGGTACTAATCAAGTACAAACATTTAAGGAGCTTTTCTCCTTGTCTAGTTATGGATTAGTAGTTTCTCATAGTACGTAATATACTTTTGCTGCTATAAATGTGACGTGTTGATTTTTTTCTTCTTTTCCTTTTTTTGTTAGGAAGTCAAAGGAATGGATATTGCCAGTAAGGAAACTTGGATAATTTCCAGGCTGTTAAGCTAATTACTGGAACTTGATTCCACAAATCTGGATGCTAGTACTATGCACCTCTTGGTATTCATGAATCGTGAAAAAAAGCTAACACAAACGGTGCAGTACCTTTTAAGAACATATTGTTATATATGTAACTACAAAGAATGTATTCTACGTTGATTCTTGAAACCGTTAAATTAGCCAATTATATGGAAGGAGCAGAAATACCAGAATACATTTTCTTGAAGTACTTGCATCTTAGTCTGAAATATCTTTCTGCTCAAAAATGTTTCCACTTTATAAAAACAATATAAGAATTTAAATTAGCTGTCAAACACGGGATTATACACTACACTTGATTTAGGAAAGGAGAATAACACAGATATAAAACTGTCAGTAGCTGTTGTAGTCTGAGATCTGAAGCAGCTTTTAATCAGATTTGAAATATCTGTTTAACAGAACATTGTCTTAGGATAGGAGATAGCGATATCTTATATTAAAGTTAGTGTTTGTACAGTTTAATCAAGATTTCTTCAGCATGTGCCATCTTTTTCCAATTTGCTCTATACTATTTTTCTTTGTTCTTGTCTCACTGAGCCATTCTTTGCCCTAACCTTTTCTGACACAGTTACAAAGCGGGCATATTTCATTTTGTGGCACCATCAGTGAAACTGTGCAGTCACTTGAACAAAAAGTAACATTGAAGAGATACCCCTCCCTTAACCTAACTCATAAGGCTTTGTATTTTGCTATTGTGTGAAAGTGTTTGATATGAGACCTCTGAGACTGCATTCTCTTTGAAGCAGACAGCAACTTTTTGTTTGCAAAGTTTTAATAAACTTAAGTGAAAAGCAGTATGACTTACCAGAATATTTCTTTTTAAGTTTGTGGTTAATTGAAGTGTTCTTTTTATGAATGAAGTATATTTTTGTCGAGCTTAGAAAATTACAAATTTTTACTTCAAAGTATTTCTGTTAAAAGAAAACTATTGTTGCAATGATAAATATAATATAAATATTTTAAAAATTGACAGCAAAAGATATATATATTGGGGTTTAGGATTCCATTGTTCTTAAAATAGAATGTTGAAATATGAAAGTGAACCATGCAAACTTGCATGTGCATTTTTTTTAATGGATCTTTACTTTTTTTCTGATATCTATTGATGTCATGGGAAGCTCTTTCCTTTATAATACGCAAGATTTTGTTTAATTCTGTGTTTTTTGACAGAACTATAATCCTTCTCATCAGTTAGAAAAGCTGTAATCTCAGTTTTTGCTGTAATGGCAAGAAGTAAACACTGATGCTGCATTATCTGGTTGATAATTTCATCTAATAGTCCCGGAACTTGATGTGCCAATTGTTAAATGCACTGGGCTGTGAAATAGTTGGAACTTCAGCTTGCAAATACCAAACTATTGTTTTCAATAAAGTTATGTCGAAATCAACTTTCTGTACTGCATTGCAGTGGAAATCAATTAATTAACAGTGCGACAAGATTTTTATTGCTGAAAGAAAGTTTTTAGTGGTGTTCTGCAATATGAACA
Organism: Eubucco bourcierii; assembly: GCA_013396675.1. Classification (NCBI taxonomy): domain Eukaryota; kingdom Metazoa; phylum Chordata; class Aves; order Piciformes; family Ramphastidae; genus Eubucco; species Eubucco bourcierii. The sequence continues at coordinate 280,495 of VWZE01013589.1, forward strand.
AATGTTTGACAGCTTTGAGTGAAATACCAGTTAATTTTATAGACAAATACACTAAAGAGCCTTTGTATGTTTAACTTTGATTTTTCAGGGTTCATGTTTATGAAATGACTCCTTAGATGTCATTTCATAAACAGACACTAATAAACACTGCTCCTAATGCCATGCAGTGTGTCCCTTTTATACTAGATATCGAAGTCTAGTTGGCACCTTCCATTTTATTTCTTGCGACCCATCTGATATGGTGTAAAATATTTGTTTTGTGCAAGGTTTAGTAATATCTGATATGTGCACATAATTTCTTTCTTTCTTTCTTTTTTTTCTTTTAATTTCTACTGGTTTAAATATTATTGTTTAAGGAGTTTCCCTCATTTTTAAAAAAGGCATGTAAGAATCAACCAGAACAACATTGCTACAATTTCCAGTGGTATTATCTTCACGTGGCCACATAAACTGAAGTGAGTTAAGAAAGCACTGCAGGATAGTTGACCCTTGAGACATATCATCTCTTACTGTATGAGACACTGTTTGCTTATCTGATAATAAAATATTTTTGGAAAATGTTGCAAATCACACCTTTTGAAATGCAGCATTAGTAAATAGAACTAAGTAATGTTTAAATAAGCCAATGTGAAATTAAGTTGTACTAAGCATATAAATTAGGTTACCTCTAATATAATTTGATTACCTTTCCAGTGTGACTAGAATGGCTATTTCATGTGCTAAAAGTACATTCTTGTTTGTTTTTTTTTACTAGAATATTCAGTGCTCAGTATTCTTAATTACCGATTGCATGCTGTCTTCCATTGTTTTACTGTAATTTAAAGTCTTTTCTTCATTGAACCACAAACCAATATGTATTTAACTCCCATGTTTCATCAAGATCTGGCATGTGACCTTGAGTTAGCTCTTACTTCTGTTGGTAGTTAACACTTTGCACCTCTGTGTTTCCAGTACTTTATTTTTGTTCTTAAATGCAGTTTAAAACCTACATTATATCCTACTTATCTCAGATACCATTTATGAGAAGCATCAAAATGGAGGCAGGACATATCTTTTGATTCTGAGCAGAGAATTACATTACAACATGAAGTGTAATTTGTTTGAATTGTATTCCTTCCTATAATTTCCCTATTGACAGATAGCAAATATTAGGGTTATTTTTTCTTTGACTACTTCTCAGACTTGCTCAGAGATTTTAAGAAAAGTAGGTTGTATTACAATGAAATTTGAAAACGAAGTTGCTGGGGACATAAGTGACTTAATATGAAGAGAAAATGTATATAAAGAAATTCCTGTAGAGTACTTACTAAAAGTATACAAGTAAGGAGTGCAAAGTGTATGTGAAAATGTAGTCAGTACGAGACTGATTCTCAAATCGTTTAATGCAGTGCAAAAGTTTAATATTAATGTACTTGTTTTTAACTCTTGACTTCTGGAAATACTTAGTATAGGACATAATGGTGGCTTTTACTGAAAAAGTTGAGGTAAAGGTACCACCTCTGAAGAACTTTTCTCTAAGCTATACTCACTGTAAGGTTTTTTCATGTGAATGATAGATCCTTGCATTACATTGGAGATGCTAATGTCTGAATGGATGTGATGGCTGCCTCAGAATGATGCTGCTGTTAGCAGTGAAAAATGTCTTCCTTACGATTCTTGTGCAGCAGGCCGTGGAGTGCAGCACATTTTTATAATAAAGGTGATGAATTTAATCGCAAACTGGCAGCCAAATGGAAATTGCAGACCTTGATACTGGGAGAAAATTGCCTATAAAGCAACTCCTGAGAGAGCAGGCTTTAAATTTATCCACCCATTTCGACATTGAGGAGAACATAGGAATTGCAGGGTATTTTGCTTGGACTGTTTAGTTCAGATGGATGTCACTTCAGTCTTCCTTTATTTAAGAACTAGATAGTGTCGTGTAGCAATTTGTTTGCATTTTTGTTTGGTGTTGTCTGTTTTGTTGTTTTGTTTTTAAATTGACCTTGGTGCTTAAACTTGATTTCTTTTGGAAAAATGTATTCCTTTGTTAGCTTGAAATTTACTCCTGTTTGTAAAGCAGGACCTAATATGCATAATTAATTTAAACGATCCAACGCTTCATGGATTTTTCCTTATGTCAGATTTAACCCTGATTTGCTATTTAAAAACTAGGTCTTTTTTTTTTTTTTTTAAGGCTGTTTGTAGTATTACTCTGATTTGAGAAGTAATACCAGGAATGATATAACTGGTCTTGGAATCCCAATGAAAATATGGTACTTTCTCTCATCGTATACAACATAGTTTTTGAGAGAGGGACAGTGTTTTTCAGACTTGTTGGTGCTGATGTATTTTAGCAAATCATTTTCTTAAACTCATATTTTTCGAAGCGCCAAATTCCGGTGTTCTTCCTATATGGTAACTAGGAAGTGAATTTATGAATTTGATTGCTGCATACAGGGAGCACTATATTGTAGAAAGACAAAACATTATTTAGGGAGCTTAGTAAAAGATACCATCAGTTCATAGAAATAATGGCAAATAAATTCAGGTATAAGGTATACTTTTATTGGGCACTTAGGTGAACATCCTTACTGCAACACTTCTGGACAGCTCTTTTGGGTGCTTTGAGAATTGATCATTATCCAGGCAAAATTAAGAGTGAATAGCGTTGGGTTTTGTCACTGTCTTTAAGGTGAAGAGAATAGGAATACTTAATGGTAAAACCTTTAGTGACATTTGGAACAACCTGGTGAGGATATTCTTTCAAATACTTCATTAATCCAGTTTCTCCTCTTAAATGAAGTCAGAAGTATCATCTGTACTAGAATAATTATCTTGGTTGTATGATCCCAAAGGCGAAAATATAGTAGACCATAAATCAGACCATGAAGAATCTTTTTAGAAAGTACACAAACCAGAGGGTAATAATTTCTTGCTCTAGATTTAACTTTATTCTGCCATGCAGGACCTGTTAACCAATCATTATTTTTTAAAAAATAATTACTTTTAGTACAGTTTCTTAAGAAGTAATACTGTTTATTACCAGAGGATGTAAGAACTATTAAGTAGTTGTCTGTTGAAAATAGTTGAGTTTTATTTTAACAGTTGGTTGGAAGTTTACCACATGCTATTTCTGTAGTTAATGACTGTCTTATAGTCCTACATTAAAAATACATATCTGTAGCAAAATAAAATGAATGATTGACAAGATCTTGAATGTGTTTCATCAGTTTGGAGAAATGTGGGTTAGCACTTAAAAACCTAGGTTAATTTTCTTAGCCTCCAGTAGTTTCAAATGAACATGCTAATCACACTTAAATGCTTTTTTTTGTAAGAGGAATCACATTTTCCTAAAGATTCCTATTTTACCACAGGTAGGCAATGTGGGATGTATATAGACACTCAGAATTAGCTGGTATAATGTTCACTGATGTGTTCCTGCACTTCACTGCCTTCTGACTAAGCATTCAGAGGCAGTGATTCAATTAGGAAAGACCAAGTACAGGCCTTCAGTAGAGCTGAAACTGAAATGTGTATGTGGACTTGACACAAGAGGGGACTGTGGTTTGGTTTTTTTTTTTTTAACTTTTTTTTTAATTTCTGGAAAACTGTAGAAGTTACTGAAGGTTTCAATTTAATTTGGTAGTTCAGTGGTGCAAACAGGAGATTCTTATTTGGGTAGATGTTCATGTTACTTCCTTTTTGTTAATTCTGATGTTCAGTGGATTCTTCAGTGATCTGTTCCAGATGAGTGCTGTGGAAGAAAGCTAATCATGGAAGAAAAAGGGAAATGCATATATGATTTTTGCTTGATTAATAAGTTGAATTGGCTTACTAAGACAAAACTGGTATAGGAAGTGTTGAGGATCTATTTCACCTGGGAGTGAGAAGACAGTGATGAGGTCACTTTTCAGCATGTATTGTTAAGATTAGTTACTCTTCATGTCATTAAAAGGGAGAAGTGGTACAGCAGTCCTGACAGATGGTTTCTGATTCTTTTGTACTTTTGTTTATAATTCAGGATATGCAGTCTTCTTTAAAGTAATGAATTTTTTGTGTGTCATAATTACTTATTAAAAAAATATTTCTCAAGATCTGTAATTCCTTCTAGGATGAGTGGTGTGTTGTGGTTTCAGCTAGTGGAGTTTTTTGTTTCTGTCAAGGAGAACAGGAATAATTTTATACAGGTTACTGATAGTTCTTTGCGTCTTCCACTTGGTTAGGATTAGCCTTACTTTCACTGTTTTTTCTGTTGATTAAATGCCTGTGTAGACTTTAGATTGTGTGTTGACGTTCATCTTCCCAAAATTTCACATTAGAAACAAATAAAACTTAAAAACCAAAAGAATGTAGTTAGCTTCTTAAAAATGAGTTGCAACTAGTGGCAAGATGGAAAAACTACCAGTAGTGACAAAATACTCTCAGTACAATGCATGATTAATGTTCAGTTTTCTTTGAACTCTGTGATGTAAATGAATTCTCAAGTTGTATGTAGTACAAAAGAGAATTGGGAAAAAATACCAACACAGAGTAAATGCTTAGCAAGGAAAGAGGGGAGAGTATTCTGATTTGTTACCATTTCTCTCTGCATGGTGCCCTTAGGAACTCCTATGGTCTGTTTCTAATAACAGTGCTTACGCTGGTGTTTGTACTCTGCAGTGGCATAAAGTCACATTTGCAGCCTGGCAGTATTGTCTGTATTTATATCAAAATGGTCCTACTTTTACTGCTTTTTAGATCTCTCCTTGTAACCAAGTATATTGTGCTGACTTCTTTCACCTTATTTTTCTGCTTCCCCATACTGATACTTACATTATAAGCTTTCAGAAAGATCTTTTTTTCTGGAATTAAAATGAGATATTCTTGATACAGTGTCCAGTGCAAAAAGTCTTTCTGGTGTTACAAACTAGAGTGAAGACGCTGTGTGTGTTTTTTAATTCTTAACTTATTTAAACTTTCATATGTGTTCTTTTGCTCACCCTATAGTGGTCAACATTGTTTTGTTTTAAGTGTGCTCTGCTTGTTATTTTCCATTATGTTTCTTCAGAAGTCCTAAAGTTAGCACCACAGAATGGTGTGGACTTCTTTCTGAATTGTTACTTAGTAAAATACATACGTGTACATAGTTTTCTCCTCTTCAGTTTCCTTGGAGTCTGGCATTGATTTTAGTAATTTTATTTTTTATATACATGTTGTTTTCTAGCCCTTCCAAAGAGTCATGTGATCTAACATTTCACAGCTTTCATTATTGTTTACTGTAGCCTTACTATTCTTAGTTTAGTTTCTGCTTTGCTTTATTGACTGAATTTGTGAAGTACTCTTTTGAGTTCATAGTAAATGTGTATCTTGGTATTTGTCCTGAAGGAAGACTTCTAAATAGGACATCTAGTCATTCCCAAGTGAAGTGGGAAGCCCCAGTATTTATGTCCCCATTTGAGGTGCACAGCTATGATTTGCAGTTGCACTGCTGATTTTTATTTTTTCTGCAATTTTGAGAGGAAGCATGACAGCTGAAGCCAATAATTGCTGCTACCTTTCAAAGCAGAAAATATGTACAAACCAAGCTCTTTTCATTCAATACTTGTAACATTAATGAGGGAAACTAAGAGAATTTACTCATGTGAGCTTTTCCTGGCAAGCTGAAATGTATTAAGTATGCATCTGAGCTGTTTTGAATAATGATTATAACTAGTGCTACTGGTTGTATATCTAATTCCTTCTTAGAGTGTGTATGGAGCTTTATAAGCTTCACCTAATGTGCTTCTTGGCACTTTCAAGAACACTTTACGGTATGCTAAGTCCACTTCCATTTTCTGTAAGAAAATCACGTTCAAATGAGATTCTGAAAGTCTAGGTAGAGGACCCAGAAAAACTGCTCTGTATGTTTGTGTTCTGTGTGCTTTTCTGTTTTATTTGGTGGTTGGTGGTTGTGGTGTGTGTGGTGGTGTGGTTTGTTTTTTTTTTCTTTTTTTTTTTTTTTTTTNTTTTTTTTCAATAGGACAGTGTAATGGAAAGCAGTCGAACTCTTACCAGATGCTCTGCAGGTATAGTTGCAGGAGGGGACTATTCGCCCCTATGTTTTTTCTTTATCCTTTTCCTGTACCACCTTCTTTTGATTTTGAAGGAGAATTGTTTCTCCCTTGTGGGAACAGGTGGGTGAAAGAGAAGAAATACATGGAAAAGGACAGCAGCTAGCGGAAAATACAAGCTTGGAAGGCTATTTCAGATTTTGACTGCTTTTGTACTCAGGGGTTATAAAAACAAACCTTGAATATTAAATGGAGGAAGAAAATGGAACTTTCCTACCTGCATTTAACATAGCAGGTTTAAAAATTTTATTTCCCTTCTAGTACTGTAGTCTCAGCTATATGCCATTAGTGTGTGTGCATGGCTTTGCTTTAATGAGCAATGTCTCATCTACATGGGTAGAATGTATTTCTGGACAGTTAATACTTGAAGCAGCAGTGTAAGCTGGTTCAATACCCTGTGTTGAAATACACCTTAGCATAGTGTTGGTGATGAGTTTTTTGAGAGTGAGTGGGGAGGCTTGTTTGTGGGTTTTGGGGTGTGGTGTATTTTTTTTTTTTATAGGCAGGCTAGCAAATGTGAGGTTCATTGTAGTATCTGATATGAAATTCTGTCACGCTGGAAAGAAATATACTTTTCATAAGATAGTAGTAATCCTAACATTTTGAGTGCATAAATGGAAACTCCATTTCACTCATCCAGATTATGGATGTGTTTCTGAAGATACATGTGAATTACGCAATGTAAAGCTGCAGCTGTAACCTCTAGGATGTGCTTGTGCTGTCATAACATGTTTTAAGTTGCTCTGATACAAGTTATGATCAAGATTCCATTATGTAGTACACTGAATGACCTTTTGTTTTGTATGTAACTTTGTAGAATTTCCTGAAACGTCTCATGCCAAGTCAAGTTCAAAAGGCTGAACTATATTGAAGGTTTCAGCTAAAACAGTGAAAAAGTTTTCAAGAATGAACATAAGGAAAAAAATCTTAGTATTTTAAAAAGATAAAATATTTGCTCTGAGAGGTTTCTAAAGTGAGTGCATTTATTATTTTTGTCTAGCAGTCTGCCTAAATTCAAATGACAGATCACATATTTGCATTTGAGTACATACAGCAGGACAGTCTTTTTGGACATTTATGTGCTACACTTCAATCCAGTTGCTCTTACTGAGCTATCTTATGGTAGATGGGCATGCTTGACTCCAGCCTGAGAAGAATGTGTAATTGCATTTGTCAGTTGCTGTGGATCTGTGGAATGTACTTAAGAGAATGGACTCCATTTCCCTCCCTTTCCCTACTTTCCAAAGCCTGGAGTAAACCTAAAGTTTTGGAGTCTTGCCATGTCTTTGCTGTCAGGAAATATCTGTGAAACCTGGAGGAAAATTGTCTCATTCCTTTGCTACTGCTGGACAGTATCATCTTCTACTGTCAGTTAATACCTTATTTCATGTGGCAGAGGTCTTTTAATGTAAAAATGCCAGCTTAGCTGACTGGTTGAATTTAGGAAGTTGTCAGATACAATTGTTTTGTGGTGGTAAAACTGATCCATGAGATGTGCACAGAGAAGTACTTCTCAGGCATGCTTTTTTTTCCCCACAGGAAGAGTGATGTTTCTGAGAGTGGGGGATTGCAGGCAGCAGTTTTCTTAATAGATTTTATTTTTTAAAATTTTTATTACTATTGGTAATTAAGGACCAGGTTTGTCTCCATGAATGACGGAGTAGCCTACTATTTTTTTGCTAGATTTTAGTGACCGCAACAGATGACTTAAAGAATAATGGTGAGCTTAGTAAGGAAATAAGGGTAAAAGTAAAGAAGAGGGAAAAAATCCTCATTCTTATGCTTCAGGAGTAATATTCACAGTTATATAAAAACTTATCAATTACCTTAAATAAATTGCTTAATGTGTATTGTATTTATTATGCTGAGTATGCATATTGTGTTGGATTTTACTTTCTTAAAGTAAACTCCTTGTAAAAGCAAAGGAAAACCTACCACCACGACCCCCAAGTCATTTATGTAGAGAAGATTTATTTAATAAAACTGAGTGCTTATTAAACAGACTTTCCTTCTCTCACATGCACCATCAATTCATGGTTCCTTTTTTGGTGAAGCATACCAAAGCATGCTGTAAGTATATTCAGTTTTCCGTTTTCAATTTAAACCAGGTTTTAACGAATGCTCAAGTTGAGATGTGGGTGTTTAGAATCAATTATCTCAAGTGTGTTAGGGGGGAAGACAAAAATACCATTTTCAAGAACTCTCTCAGATATATTTATGGTCTTTCACGAGACTGTTCATAAAGGTCTACTTCCCAGAAAAAGACAATTCCTTCAGATTTTTTAGAAAATATCTATAGGTGTTGAACAACAGATTTCAGCTTAAACATATAATAAGGTATAGACCAAGACAGTGTATATTTATTTATATGGTAAGAAGTATTGAACTTACGCTTTAAGGTGATATGTCACTGTTGGATTGTCTCAAGGCAAGGCCTAAATGTTTGGTATAGGTAATAATTGTTATCACTGATTATTAATAGTAACTGTGAATTAGAAATCTGAATAATTATTTCAATTAATAATGGCATTTTTACCACATATCTTATCAGGGGCGTATGAGAATATTGTCATAGGTACCAGGATAGTTACAGTGTGCACCTCTAAAACAGTAGTAATTTCTCAAGGAATACTAACCTCTTCGTGTTCCTGGACAGAGTGCATTTGGTGTCTTTTTTTGAAAGGCTCTAGCTTTGCTTTGTTAGGTTTTAGATGCTTGCTGTTGTGACACCCTGTACAAATATACCACGTGGAATCTCCTGGTGAAGTACCTAAGTTACCGTTGGTATACAAGTCAAGTGATTCACTTTCACAACGGTATCTTCAAGGTTGTTTAGACTTGTACTGACCAAAATACTCATTAATTTTGACTGCAGCTGCCCCATCTGTCAAGGCAGATCTGCCTCACAAGGGCCTGATGTTACATGCAAATGTGTAAAATCAAAAAGAAGATTTTAAATGCTCTGTCTAATCTGTTGTATTCTGATTACTTATACAGAAGTAAGAGTAGTATCACAAATTATATTTTTACTGCTGCTTGCATGTTAGGCATGCCATCTACAGTCTTATTCTCATTGAAACAGAGCTAGTTTGATTCTCTCTTTATTGAAGTACAAACTCAGGCAATAGAACAGGTAATGATAGTTTTTGGAAATTGAGTATCATATAAAGGATCTGGAAAGATTGTACATTTATCTATATCTCTGATATTCAAAGGTGTTTTGTTGTAGTATAAAAATATACTTTTTCATGAAAAATAGGCTAAGAATGTTTTAACATACCCAACTGCAAATTAGATATGGCATAACAATAAATGAAACATGGCAAATGACAACTACCTTTCATTGCATAAAAAAACCCGGTCGGTAGCAATGTTCTTGTTTCGCACTTCATCAGAGGTTGATGCTTTGGTGGCAGTTGATTCTGTTCATTAAAGTTTTGCTGGCTGTGCATGTTCAGATAAAGTTAGTTGATTTGCTGATTTCCCGCCTGCTGGTAATGTGTTGAGTCAGGTGGCTTAACTAATGCACAGTACAAAGGATGAATGACAGTAAGATTAGCATACTAATATGTCTCTTCAGTTTTAACTTTTGTTCAAGTCTGCAAAAGTACTCAGATATAATTTTTTTAAAAAAAAAAAATTGTGTGTTTGGTTGTTGCCAGGTTTCAGTTCCCCGGAGAACAATGTTTACATAGGTATATTTATCTTATAGAAGATTATTCAGATGTATGTATTTGCAGTGAATTCAGGCACAGTGTTTTTCCTCTAGGTTGATGGAAAAACTCATCATCTTAAAGCTTTGTCCACTTCAATGTGAAATTGCAGTTACTTAACAGTTTTAGTAGAAGAAATGAGTCACAGTTTTAAGTAGTGCTATTTTCTGTATGTACTATGTAACATAAATAAAAACTTTTTTGACCTTTTCAACACATTGCTTATTTAGTGATATTATTAAACTTTGTTACTTGTATTTCTCACATTTCAGTCACTGATCATGTGTATGATAAATTACAAGTAAGGAAGAACTGTACTTACTAGAATATATATGTAGTGTTCTTAATGGATTATTTTTAAGACAGGTATTTGAAATGAGTTAATCTTACTGTACAGACCAATGTGGTTCATAGAAGTTTGATAAACCACCCATGTACAGAATTATTTTCATCTTTGTGTGTGACCTAATTTATTACTTGAAAACTGTCTTGGGAAAGAATTCATATCCCAAACTGTGTGTATCAGCTAAAACTGGTTTAATTTCATTTTTTTCCAAGCCTCTTTTGTTTTTCCCTGTGAGTGACTGTCTGTACTTACATGACTGGAATATCCTTTCATATTTTCAGTATTTTTCTGAATGTTTATGAGCAAAATTCTATACAGCAATCTGTCAGAATTGCATTTTATCTTAAAGTTCTTCCATGCTTTATTCAAAATACCATATGAAGCTGCATCAACAAAGATACTTTCTCTTCCACTGCTATCACTGCTTGGTCCCTCCTTGTCAGTGTGTAACCGATACACCTTGAAGAGCTGTTCTGGGAAAATCTGATGCAGTGTGTTGCACAGGAAGCACAACTAAGCACTGCCCTGTTTTCTTAACCAATCTCCTAGTAGTTATGTTAGCCTAGCGTGGTTTAACTTTGATAAACTGGTATGCTTTGCAGTCAGTGGTATTTTAAGCTTATCATAATTCCTGAAATTCGACACACAAATTGTGTGTCTAGGTGGAAGATGTATTCTTGAACTGCAGTTTGAACCTTTTCCTGCATGACTACATTTTTGGTGGTTGTACTTGAAATTCAGAGCTTCCAGTTTTTCTTTCCAGCATTAATCTTTGATGTCTTCTGTTTAGATGAGTTTGCTAGTAAGTTCCATTCCTTCAGCAGTCACCTGTTTTGAAATCTAAACTTAAACATGATTTGTTCTTACTATGTTGAAGGTTTATAATTTGATTTACTAAAACCAGATATAAAAAGACTTTGTATGTTGGTTCACCAACAATGTAATGGATAAATCTGTCAGTTTGTTGCATGCAAGGTAATTTCACTACTGATGTAATAGCAGTTGATGTCTGTGCTAATTAAGCTTTGTAACTTCATAAATATAAGCAAAAAGTTACGCTGCAATGTATGATCTATTAGCACAGATCAGTAATACTTAATTCAGGGCTGCAGTTTGGTTGGCTGTTGTACCAAAGTTTTTTGGCTGCAATGTTGCTTACATATTTCCTTAAGTAGAACTGGTGATTAAGCAGATATTCTGTTTTTTTATATTGCCTACCTCTAGGAAGTCTTCCAGTACTTTAACTTTAGTTGGAAGTTCCGTAGTGCATCTTGATAAAGTATTTAATGTCAGAGCAGTGCAATAGCCAATGTATTTAATGTGGTAGATGCCTAGCTTAGTAATGTTGGTATTGGTATTTATCAGACAAAAATTGTTACTTTTTTACAGTCCTGTAGGAGAACCAGGACAGAGCAGCATGTGAAGTAATACCACTTGATAGGGAGAAGCATATTTAAAAGTCGGGTTGTACTACAGTTGTACACAATCACTTAAAAGTAATGCGTATGAAAGTAGCTAGTCAGTCTTACTCAAATGGATTAGATTGCAGTTGAAGTGAGTAAAGTCAGTTAATGCTGGCCACTTGTGTTGTTTTTTCACCTGATCTCAGTAAGTATGTATGGTCCAGATACTGTGGTTTTGTTTTTTCTTTTTTTAAATATATCAGGTGATTACTGTGTGCATATAGTGTTGAGGATCCAGTTTTATGGAGAAAATACTTGATACAAAGCTGCGTGAAAAACCAACGGAGGACATAGGTTATGCATCTTCACTCTCCAACAATTCCTGAAATACTTTGTATTAGCTTTGAAATGTTGTGTTCCATAAGATTGACTGTGTGGAAGAGATGGGAAATTTACTTGGACTCAAAACAATTACTAAACCAGAAAACTCTCACGTTATTACTGTGTTAGTGAATAATTATTTTTTGAGTGGTCATGGCCCTGACTCTACATACAGAAGAAGAGCATATTAACCATCGGAATGTTTGTTGTTTTTTTTTTTTTTTTACAATTGCTAACTCTGGAGTCATTGATGATTTCCATGAGAGTAAGAAAATAACCTGCATGTGCTTCACATTAGTCTTTAACAGTGACTGTTACAATGCGTCCTTGGAAAACAGGAAAGAATATATAGCTGCTGCTATGTAGTTCAGTTGAGTAAGATGGGCTTTTAAAGTAGTTTTTATTATTTCCTCTCTGTTCCAAGAACAAACCTGAAACTTGGACAACTCCACCAGAATTTTAATTTTCCACTTCAAAACTGATTATTTTGGTGTGTTTCTAACAGGAATTTAGTTTGTTTTAATGGTTTTGTTGTGGGTTTAAAGAGCCGACAGAGTGAAGTTCTCAAATGAATTGGAGAAAAAAACAGAATTATATTTGGAGAGTGAGTTACAGATAGAAATTACAAAGCAGACACAGAATCCATAAGCAAACCCCCTGAATACTCTCCCAACCCAAAACTAAATCTGTCTTCCCCTGTGCTCCAATCCTTACCCCCGCCCCCGCCATACCTCTGCCATCCAAGAGGCCTAAGCACAACCTCTGGAGGCCCCAAACCAGGCCTATCCATACATGTTTGTCCTGATAATGCAGCTCCTGCCCGACACAAGGCTGGAGGGGGAGGAAAGGAGAACAAGCTGGCCTTGCTGTGAGTTTATGAAGAGGCAGCAGAATTATGGGATTGAATAACAATCTTTTAGTCCCTAGAGAACTTTTTTAACCCTATAGTTCCTAACCTGGGACATTTCACCCCTTATTCAATCCCGTAATTCCTGCTCATCTAACTAGAAACAGACTCTATATAGTAAATAGTGCCCTCCAAATCATTCATCTTTCTGATGCTTTCTTCAAACCGATCTGTCACTCAGATCCTGGACACAATTCTTCTTATCAAATGGGACTTTTCAGATGACTTTGGCTGTTTGAAAGAAATACAATAGCAATTTGTACATACTTTGAACTCTAACCCTCTCAGTCAAAAGCAAACTCTCCTGTGGAACACACCTGATATTACCAACTTCTAGCATTGCCCAACACACATAACTTGGATTCCCCTCCCCCCCCAATCAGGAAATAACCATCCTTTGGACAGGTGTTATCCACACCCAAAGGCAGAAAACATCCATACAATTTTTCTCAATAAATTCTCTTCACAGACAAAGGAACTCTATTTCCATCTGCATTGTGCTCAGCAGCACTCAACATCCATTAATGGACAGCCCCAGTCCATTCTCACTCAAATCTTTGCAGTCTGTGCATCCATCTGGGAGACGAACCCTGGTCTCCCACATCTAAGGGTGTTCTACCACTGAACTACACATGCACAAGCACCTGCTCACTGCAAAGTCTCAATTACTCATTGCAGATTCTCTTGGAGTCCCTCTTGGCACAGCCTGGATCAGTCCACATCCATCTTAAATCATGTATTTCCTCTTGGCACAGCCTGGATCAGTCCACATCCATCTTAAATCATGTATTTCCACCTCTGGGGCAGTCAGATGGGGCAAGTAAGTCCAGTCCACTCCATCCTTTGAGCTGTTGCTCCATTCTGCTTCTCACATATGCAGGAGTGAAGATCCCTTTGTCACAGACGAGTTCAATCTCTCAGAGTTCCAGTATCTACAAGAGTGCTATGCTTCTACTTGTCTCTTGTGCCACACCATCCACCACCCCTCAGAGTTCTGTCCTGCAGTTCCTCCGAAGTGAACCTGCCACACCACCAGTCCGTGCCCTTATCTTTCTTCCCCAGTCTAAACATAGTTGTTACAAATTTTATTTAACCTTTCCCAGCACCTCTCCATCCACCTTCTCAACGGTCAGCTGTAAAGGCGGAGGATCTGGTGGTGGATGAGAAGCAGGTGGCTGAACAGGGAAGAAAATCATTACGGGGTCTGTGCCATTGACAGGGACCACTACCAGACCAGGACCATCCATCCCCATCACTGCCTCACCAGACAGAGCAGGCGCTACCGTCAGGGCACCCTTGCGGCTTGCCCTGCCGCTTGAGCTTGGCACCAGGGCTGCAGCTGCTGCCTCTGCCATGGCTGAAGACTCAGCAGGGATAGGCAGGGTCACACTGCCCTTTGACAGTGGTCCTGGCTGGCCACCCTCTGCAGACCTGACAGCAGCGTGCGGGAAGGGGAGCAGAACTCTGCCTCCGCGCATGTTTAATACCGCCGTTTCGGCCACTGTAAAGTCAAGAATGACTTCCAGCGGGGAAAGGGGATCCCTGTCGCTGCTCTCCGTGGGTACCCCGGCAGGACACACTCCAAATGCAGGCTCGCCATTCGCAGCGGCTGCCTGCCCATGCACCCTGCCTGGACTGGGACAAGAGGGGTACTGAGGCAAGGCTGTTTCTTGTGGCGTCATCAGCTCATCCCCTGACTAGGGAGTGCCTGCAGCCAGCAAGAGCATGGCCACCACTGCCACGAGGCCAGCGCTGCTCCCGCTTGGTGCAGTCTCTGCAGCACCGCCCGGAGCTACGGGACCAGGGGAGGCTGCCGTACGGCTGGAGGCGCCTGTATTTCCAGCGCCCGCGGATCCGCATTAGGGGGGGGAAGAACACGCAGGGGTTCGCTAGCTCCGCTCTACCCCACCCCTCCGGCTCGACCTGTGCGGTGCCACTCTGCGCCGTGCTCTGAGTCAGCTCGAGCCGCGGCCGCTTCGGGGGTGGGGGACCCGCAACATCCTCAACCGCCTCAGACCCTCCAAGTCGCTGCCCGCCGCTTGCCACCTGAGAGGGGCACGGCTCGCTTCTCCAAGCCTCCCAACTCTCCATTACAATTTCACTAAGAGGCACCATTTTTCTAAGCTTCAATTCTGTATTTTTGTCCAATTCAAACTATGCAAACTGGCAACCATCTCGTTTCCTATATGGGCCACCAATGGTTCTGCTGTGGGTTTAAAGAGCCGACAGAGTGAAGTTCTCAAATGAATTGGAGAAAAAAACAGAATTATATTTGGAGAGTGAGTTACAGACAGAAATTACAAAGCAGACACAGAATCCATAAGCAAACCCCCTGAATACTCCCCCAACCCAAAACTAAACCTATCTTCCCCCGTGCTCCAATCCTNTGGGATTGAATAACAATCTTTTAGTCCCTAGAGAACTTTTTTAACCCTATAGTTCCCAACCTGGGACGAATGGTTATAAAATAGCATCTTGCCTTTTCATTTGAAGAACTCCATGCATATGCTGGTAGAATAGAATATAGTGGGGCATTTCTTTGCTTACACTGAGAGAATTCTGATGTGAGTTCGCTGTTTTCTGAAGTAGTTAGCATGTATTTTTAGAGAAAGTCCTTCTGGCTGTAACTGGAGAGCTTCTCATTACATGACTTTGTTGTTCCGTGTAAATAGTTTATTTCACACACCGCAGATACGTGTAGAAATTGTACAGTGATTGACTGTTATGGATGGATTTAAATATAGGGAGTATGGAATAGTGTCTGGGTAGACAACGTGTATTGCAGGCCAGTCAGTCTACGTTGTTCACAAAGAGCAATTTCAGAAACAGACACTAAGCTGAGGTAAAAGTTTTTGGTTTTAGATGATGTACATATGAGGGACTAAAACCTCTGAGCTGATACTGTTCAACTGACGTTGATTTTTGATGTTTAAGTCTCATAGAATGGAGAACTTTTTCTTTCACCTTCCTGATCATGAGCTATAGTTCATACAAAATTGTATTACTGCTGAATCTCCTGCATCTTGATGCTTGATGTGTTCCCATGAACGGTGGCGGTTTGCAGCAGAGACAGGTCCTTAGAGCAGTGGTCTGAAAGTGGGAACTGCATGATTTCTCTTCACCATTCTCCAAGATGCTCATCGAGGTCTACCTAGGCAATGTCCCTTCTGGTAAACTTGAAGCACTTAAATTTCTGGTAGTTCAAGCTGAAAACATCAGGTTTAAGCTGATCTGAAGCATGAGGTGGAGCATGTTGTCTGAGCAGTTCAGTGAGGCAGAGCAGCACAAGTGCTTGGAACTTAACTGCATTTATGTTATTTGCCTGAGTGTGACGGCTCCTTTTTTCCATAGAGATTCACCAGTCAGAATGGCACTTTGCCAAACTGACCATATTAGGTGAAAATAGGGCTTATTTACCTTATTTAGTCAAGACACTCACAGGTGCGTAAACACCTGTGGGTACCTGCTTGTCTCTTAGGGAGGGGACATTACAACCTAAGCTTTTGTTTACCTCCTGCCCTTTTTTCCCCCATCAGCAGAAGAACAGGGCAAGCCAGGACATGTTTTAGGCCTTGTAGCATTCCATGACAGCAATTTGCTGGTAAAGAGTAGAAGTAGAGTAGAGTATAGGAAAATAATCACAGAATTGCAGAAACACTCAGGTTGGAAAAGACTCTCAGGATCACTAAGTCTAACCAGTAACCCTATTCTTCAAGGTTCTCACCTAAACCATATCCCCAAACACTATGTCCAGACAACCTTTAAGGACATCCAGGGTTGGTGACTCAACCACCCCTCTGGTCTGTCCATTCTAGTGCCTGACCACTCTTGCTGTGAAATTTTTTTTCATGTCCAGCCTAAACCTACCCATTTGCAGCTTGAGGGCATTCCCTCTTGTTCTCTCACTATCTGTGAGAAGAGACCAGCAGCATCCTGTCAGGTAGCTGTAGAAAACGATGAGGTCTCCCTTCAGCTTGCTCTACTTCAAACGAAACATCCCCAGCTCCATCAGTTGCTCTTCATAACATTTATTCTCCAAACCCTTCAACAGCTTTGTTGCACTCCCCTTCTCTTGGTCCAGTACCTGATGGGAATGCAAGCCACCAAATCAGTTTCAGTAGTCCTGCCGTGCTGATGGTCTTCACTAGTGGGAAATGTTTTGAAGAGTTTGACACTGTTAGTCTAAGCCATGTTTTAAGAAAGTTTTGTAACATGCAGAAACTGTTAACTGAATTTTTGTATGGTCTTTGATGCTGAGACTTCAAGGGATTAATATTCTGGAATAATTTTACTGATTTTTTTAATGTTTACTTCTAAACCCTTTACTTTCCTTGACTCCTAAAAGTAATTACCTCAAGAAACTTTCAGTTCTACAAAAATACTTATTTGTATGTGGTAGTGCATGTTAATTGATAGATGATATTACCTGAGGATAGCAAGTAGATTGCTGAAAGGCTCATTTATATCCTCTTAGGCACTTCTAAACTGATTTGAGTATGTTAAATTTTTATAGGGTTATTTTTTTGAGCATAGCACTGGGATATGAAGAGACACAGAACATTGTATTGAATGTGCAGCTTTTTGAGTTTACCAGGAGAATGAGAAGACTATATTTAATCTTCTTCATATTATTTTCTTAAGTCAGTGCAGATTGCCAGTGTCAGATGTAATGCAGGTAGATGGACTTCTGATCAGACCTGTTCTGACATACAATCACATTAAATAATGTAAATGCAAGCTTTAGTAAGTGGAAACAAATGCATGACTGTTTTCAGTTTGCCGGTTAATTATGTCAGAGTTCAGTGTCATGCTCTAAATAAAAAAACTGCTCATGTATGAAAATTCGTCGGAAGTGGACTGTCTTTGATTTTGATCGTGTTTGTCGAAAATTTTTTTTACACTCTATTGGTTTCTCAGGGAAAGATGATAGGAATCTTGTTTGACTGATTAATAGCAAGCGGTAAGTAGAGTAAGTGCTTGCCAACATTTTTGTCTGTATGCTGATGATGCATGCAGGTTGCAGGTTCATGTGCCAAAGTATTAAAAATTACTTTTGCTAGCATTGCCCTTTCTGCTGCATCAGCAGTAGTGGCAAACAGTGGTGTTAACAGCAAAGACTGTAAAAATGGTGATGAGTAAAACCAAGTATTTCTTTGCTAAGTAAGCATACTAAAGCTGCTAGATTAGAAAACACGAGTTGCAGTGTTCCACCAATAATAAAGCACGTAAAAGCTTTCTGTTGACATTTATACAAAGAGAACAGATGAGTATGCTCTATTTGTTTTTGAAATCCATTTTTGCAAACCGTACAACTGTCCACAACAGAAGGAGTTTTGCAGGCTCTTGCTTGACAAAAGAAATGACTGAATTTTGGTAACAAAGGTGCTGACAAATTGCTGAAAGTGCTACCCACTTATCAATGGACCGACAGTTTAATCATCACAAGTGTACTGCTGGATTGTGCTTGGAGGAACAAAGGAGAAGAAGCTAGTGGTTTTTTCCCTAAAGCATTAAAAGACGAAATTTGAAGTGCCAATGTTCTTTTTTTGCTTGTTTTCATTTGGATGACAGTGTTTCATGACTTACATACCATATGCTCAGTGGTGGTGTCCAGGACTTGGAGATTGTTTTTAATTTCTTTTGAGAGAAATGTTGTGCATAAATGGAGTGAGTGTCCTGTTGTTTTTCCTTACCATTTTCATTTTTTATAATGAAGGTACATGTGTCAACAGGATTCATTTTGGGCAGGAGATGAACATCAGCCCGCTGCTTACTTTATAGTACATGCTCTGTATTAGTAGCCTTCAGAACACTTTCAATAGAGGTAACAATCATCTTGTTTGAGATTTTTAAAAAAAAAAGCAGAATGTAATAGTTTCATATTTTCTGCCTTTTTTTCTCTCTCCATTAGTTACATTTTTCCCTTTTTTTATAATATTGGATGCTGAAAACACTGTGGATTATGTAAAACTCAGTGTTTGTAGTTTTCATTGATGGATATGCTGTAATAGAACATGGAATGGATTGTCTACCTGGATAAACCTTAGATCCATATTCTCTGAATTTGGATCCTCTAAGGTGGCGATTGTATAACTGAATGTTAGAATGCTTGTAACCTTAATTTACTGTAGCTTGGGGACAGGACCTATCTGATTCCGAAAGAATTATGGGGAAAAAAGTATTGTTTGAAAGTACCTCTTAAATTCCTAAACTGATGATCCAGCAGCAGTTGTGTGCATTAGAAAAAAAAATATTTTTAAATTATGTTTGCATGTGTTTTATTTCATTTTGCATAAAACCCCCAACACATTAAGCTTTATAGTAGTCACTGTGTGAGGGAGAGAACTCCAGTAGTTTTCCCCAACAGCTTCTTTAGGTAAACTCATGCTCATCTCCTGAATTTGAATGGACTTAAAGTCAGCTATGATAGATAATTGTCAGAATTTTGACTTTTCATGAAGGATTATACTGGAAATAAGGCATTATTTACACTTGTTTCTAGTGACACAGTCTGTAAGACACAAACTTTTTGTAAGTATTAACTTTTCCTGTCAAAATACATAAAACTATTGCTGTACATTTTAAAAAGATTGATATTGCTGGTATTTTGGGCATAAGTTGATGCTGCAAGAGATTAGAAAAAAAAATGTTCTGAGCGTCACTGAAATTTAAGTACTGTATTGATTTTTAGTCATAACTACTTTGTTACTTTTCTTAACCACACCTCTTAAATGTGTACCTTTAAAAAAATTGGTCATAACGTTTTTAATATGGAAGCTACTTTGTGATAATATTAAGAGTTTGTTGCTCCTCTTCCTTAAGCATGCTGTCTAGTGTTGTAAGATGGTTAGTGTTTTGATTTATTCTCAATCTCTTGCTGATTGTGGTTTGTTCTACTGCCATTTGCTGTGTGTTGTAGAAATCAAGAATGATAGATAAGTAGCTCTCCTGTTTAAAGAATTAAATGTAATGTGCATTGATGGCTTAACATTGTGTTAGACTTACAAAAGAAATATAAGCTGCATCTGGTATCACTTTAGCTTTGTTTAAATGGTTATAGCTACATTGGAGCAAATAGTTGATGTTAGAAGACTTGTTTCAGTTCTTCAAATTCTTAGTTCTAGTTTAAAGTGCAATGAGGAATGCATTTGAAAATTAAACCCATTGAAGGTTGAGACATGTGAAGAGTCTTATTTCCCCTAAGGGAATGATAGTTGACAGCTGAAAAGCAGTAACTTCTTGGTGATTTTTTGTGTGATGACATTCATCTGAACACAGCCCTTCACGTGCTCAAAAGGGAAGAACACTTTTAAGTGTAGTGAAGAAGTAAATTTCTGTAAACATATCTGTTGAGTAGAAACAGGGTGTCCTGCCTCAGATCATATCTCAACGTTTTAGAGGGATTGAAAAATACCATCTGTCGACAAAGGGTACAGAAGATTACATTAGTTTCGTAGTTTCCAGAGATGGAGAAAGAAAAATGTTCTCATGGAGCAGAATGTATGTCATCGCCATTACAGGTGACTGTCATCCCATATTAAGGGGGAACAAGATAATTATACTGAAACCAGTTTGTCTTTTTCCCTTCCAATCTATTCCTTCACTATTCTGCTGTGAGCAGCACATATTTTTCGTTTACAGTGAAACTTACTACTTAAAATATGCAGAAGAGAGTATTGATGAAGGGGAATAATGTAGATTTTGAAATTCTTTGTATGAGTGCCTGCTTCTACCTACAGTAGAGATGGGTACTTAGACCTTTTCAGTGGGAGGCCTCTTACTGCAGAGCTAACAGGTTTTAGAAGTATGGTGAAACTGCTGTATTTTTTTTTGTTGTTGTTGTTGTATCTAATATTGGAGTTAAGTACCCCTTCTTACTAACTCTGTTTAAATGTTATGTTATACAACATAATTACATCTGTAGTATTAAGATAGAGATGAAGTAGTTAGGAATCTATTTATATGTTTGTTTTGAAATTAAAGCTTTCCTTATTTTTATATTGGTTGGTTTCCTGTGAGGTGTCAAGATAGAATTTGAAAGGAATTGTAACTGTGGGGGAGCTAAAGCTTTGGAAATGGACTTGAAGTGTTACTTCATGCTAGAGATTCCATGGAAGCTGTTGAGAGGGGAAAAGCGCTTGGTAGTGTGTAAGAAACTTTGTGAAATAAATGTAAATAAAAGGCTGCTTACTTGAGTTCCCTTTATTTTTAAGGATAGATAGAATCAATAGTAAAAAGTATGCTCTGAGGAGATGACCTTCCTGCTTCTGTACTACTCCCATCCTCAGATTTCAAAAATACTTCAAAATATTTCAGAACAGAATAAACCAGTTGCTTGCTAGAGGTAAAATTAGAGTAAAGCTTTTAGCTTTTTTAACATGCTCGTGAGGCTTTCTGGAGTCTTTCTGCAGTTCTGAGAGGTGCTGAAAATAGAGTAGCAGGGAGTTCTGTAGATGTAACTTCTTAAAGTGAACGGCAAAGTTGCAAGATACTAGAGTGTGGTAGGTTGAATTTGCTTTAATGGAGATGGTAGAAGGAAAATTTGTGTTCGAAAGTCAGTACTTCTGTATGGACTCCTGTAGGCACACAAGAAATGTGGTTAAATGAGGCAGGTGCCAGAGAAAACTGCTGTTTAGTTAGTCAATAATATTATTGAGAATGTATAAAAAAGATTCATCAGAATTTGAAAAAACCTGGAACGCATATTAAGCAGATAAGTAACTTCAGGAGTTGTGTATTTGGGAGAATTCTTGGGAAGGAAAATGGGTTGTGTTCTGTCCATAACAGTGAGAGAGAATGAGTGAATTGAAGATTTAATCTTAATTGTTTTGTAGTTTAAGCAGTAGTCCTTCAGTTCTGCCACCAAATGCAAAATAAAAGAAAACAATCCTGGATTGATATTATACAGATAGGGAGTTTGGAGACCTGATCAGCAGTTAAAGAAGAACTTGTTGTTTTACCCATGGTTTTAATGTTTCTTCTGAGGCCTTAGGGAAAGTATCTAGGACAAAGATAGTTCAAGAAGGGAAAGATAAAGTAGCGTTTGAGTTGGTGGTAGTACTGAGTTGAGTTGAGTGTCCCTGTCCTGGTGTTTATCAGTGTTAGCAGTGGCTTAAATGTAGAGAGAAATTTAAACCTACATATGCAAAGAAAACAAAATTTCAAGTTTCTAGTCGTGTAGTAGAGTGGAAAATCTTGAGTGGGTAGGTGTCTTCATTTTGTGTAACATTTGAAACATGGTAGAAATGTTTGGTTTCAGACAAGCCAGAATTCAGAGATAGCCTGGAAGTCAGATTATCTCACCTGTGTTCTGAATGCTCAACTCCATAGTGTCATGGATGTGGCATAAGAATATTTGCAAGAGAAGGATTAACTGTTTTTTCTTGCCTGTAAAAAGTAGAATATACCATGTTAGTGAGTATATTCTATATAAAATACATATTTTAAAATGAAATTTTCAGTGCTACTACTCTGTAGCTGCCAAATATGAAAATGCCCATGTTACTGTTTATGCTGCACTACTTCTGCAGGCTGCCTAGCTTATTTCAGTGTAGTGTAAGTTAATGCAAAATCTGAAGAGAGTGAAAATGAAACAAAGTCTGCCAAAAGGTAATAGTATTTGTTCAAAGAGATGTGCTAAAGAATTTCTTTCTGCGCTGAAGCCAGTATAAATAACTGCTTGTAGTTCTGAAGATTTTGTGCCTTTTGTGAAAATTGTCAGTATAGAAGCAGCTGTGGATTTTTTCCCTGAGCTGTGATTGTATGATGATGAAATTTGTATTCTCCCTGCTAAACAGGTGTTAACCCCAAAGTCATGATATAGTATACACTATTGATTATGTCCGTTTCCAGTGTAGAAATGTAATGTTAAGTTTGATAGGACTAATTCAGATTTGATTGAAAATTAGGTCTGCTGTGTTTCTGGTATTTGTAATTTCTGACACTCTCCCTCATCTCTAGCTTTTCAAATGATGAAGTGTCAGCTATAAATAATTTGCAAGGAAATAATTATGAAACAGAAGTTAACTTTAGAGTTTGTCTGTTGTTAAAATTTCAAGTAAATTCTTGTTTCTGTTGTTTCCTGTGGACAGATGAAAATGTTCTTTTCAATTTAATTTTGTTTCTGAAGATTTTGAAAACAGTTTTAATAATACTAAATAAAAGACTGGAATTGTTGAGCCCTGGTTTTGTTTGGCAGTCCACACTATCACAAGGAACAATGGATACAATGCCTTTTTAAATGCTGATTATCAGCTTAGAACTTAACTGGCACATTCTTTTAAAGTAATTCTTTATAGGTATTGGAGTAAACTCATTGAGAAAATTTTATACAAGTTAGTATACTGTAAGTTATGAACTATGGAATGTTTAAGTCATATAGAGGCAGTTTAAATATCAGTTTAACAGTTCTAAACATGAAATATAATCCCATTAAAGTCTATTTTCTTGTTAAACAAGAGCAAAGTTTGTGTTTTCAGGTTGTGATATGTCAAATTACCATTTTTAACTACCTTGTTTATAACTACTCCACTGCACCTTGCAATTGGATACCTCAAGTCAAAGTTGTTAGAAACCATATTTCTAAGTCCACTTGTAACATTCCTTAGTGGTGGTTAGGAGTTTTTCATTACTTTGCAGTGGAGTAGTAGGACTTTTGGGTGTGTGTAGAGTTTGCTCAAGTATTCATTTTTTTCATTTTCTCATTGGGAGTAGGCAGTAGAACAGTATTTACTAGTTTGTCATGCTGTGTGCTCAGTGACTACACCCTTAAATTGTCAGATTTCTCTTTGCTTGGAAGATACACAGTTTTATTTCCAAATGCTGGATTGAATTTCATAACAGGCAAATAATACTGTGCAACTGCATTATTTTTTTTATGTCCAAATTTCTAAGGTTTTTGCTTTCTAGATGTTATTAAAAATACACAAGACTGGTTTTATACACCTTTTGAGTGATGCGAACAATCTGAGTGGTTTTCTAAGGAGCTGCACGTTATTTTTACTTCCGTAGCTGAATTCCATAAACAGGATGAATAGGCAGCAAATTTATAGACATTAAAACATGAGTGCTTCAATATAATAAACAAAACTCAACCAAACAACAAAGAAACCCACAAACAACCACCACCAGCAATCATAACATGAAACCCACCCCAAACAAAAAAAAAAAGNCAGGAAAACAAAACAACATTGAAAACAAAAAGCAAACATACAAAAAACACTGCCCCTTCCCCCTGAAAAAAAACCCAAATCAAATACAACCCCAAACAAACCCAAGACAATAACCTAAACAAAACCAGAGTAGATTTTTCTTTCAAGTTACCGTGATACTGCTGGGGAGAGGTAGAAAATGACACTATGATTTGGGAGAGTTAGACAGAAAAGACTGTCATGCTAGATTGGAACCTGTTACTATGCTTAATACCTAAAATATTTTTTCCCCCCCCCACAGAAATTAGCAGAGTACGGAAAGACATGTATAACGACACATTAAATGGTAGTACGGAGAAGAGAAGTGCAGAATTACCAGACGCCGTGGGACCTATTGTACAGTTACAAGAGAAACTATATGTGCCTGTAAAAGAATATCCAGATGTAAGTATATCTTTTTACTACCTAAATGATTTTTTGATCCTTGTGGTTGTCTTCAAGTGTAAATTTCATGTGGTGCTACCCTTGGATCACACTGAATTGCTTTTGATAAGATACCTCTTAGGGGGAAGCAGTGTACATTCTACTTGCTCTCTTGACTTGTAATGAGTGTGATTGGAAGGAGATTGTGTTAAATGCCTAACTAGTATGTATTATAAGCCATAGATCCAAGATGCTCATTGTACCTTGTTCATTTGGTACTGCCAGTTCTGAGACAATGTGTATTGATTGTTATGTGGGAAGTAGCTTTTGGGGCACTTCCCCNTGCCTCTAAAAATCAGTTGGAGAATCTTTGCAGACCTTTTGGAGACTACTTAATCTCAGTTACTGTTTGTCCCATACTTCTGTAACCACTTCTGTTGCATGTATAAGTGTCTTTATCTTGAGATTGGTTTCTTGTATGTTTTGGTTGTAATTTTCCACTTTCCTTTCCCCCTGTACCCCCACCCCACCTTAAGCAAAGCTCCTTGCTTGCATGCCAGTGTTCTACACTGGGTATTCTGTTATACACCCAATTTTGAGGGAGAATGGGTTTATTTGTCTAGAAGGACTATTTAGAATTCCTGTGATCGGAATGGTTTCTTAAAACAACTCAGAGTAAAACAGTCCTATCAAAATCTACCCCAATGATTTTAATTGAGAACTGCCAAAATCAGAAATTTTCATTTTTTTCCATAATAGAATTTAGAGGTACTGTTCTAGTGGAGGATTGCTGGGTCCAAGTGAAGTGTTTTCATATTGAAGTAGTAAAAAGTGGAAAAAAAGTGAAGCATACTAGTGTATTTCTGTTCCTTTTCTGTGCATCATTAATTAGATTAATCTCTCCAAATTGGGCTTTATTAGTTTAACACAGCTTAGAACACACAAGCTTCTAAATAAAACTTCATTGTGCCATGCTCTATTAAGAAAATGAAGTGCAAGTCATTATTTAGAACAGAATCTGTAGATAAATGTCTTTTCTCACTTCTCAGCTTTTACAAAGGTTTATTGCTTTGGTTTAAAATGCCTATACTGGGAAAAGTGTTTAAAGAGTTTGCATTAGCAATAGCAATACTTTCTCTTCTGTTTGTCTTTTAAATATACTCAGGCATATTTGTATGCATGTGTGTACACAAGTGTACATGTATTCATATCTCCACAAAAAATACAGTCCTTTGAAGTGATCACTAATTTTAATGAACTCTTACAAATTCAGAAATTGCAGAGACTTGTGATTTTTATACACATGATCTGGTATAAAAAGGTGTAGCTGTTTCTTGTGAGATGGTGTTTCCTAGAAAATGTAGAACTTCTACTACTACAGTGGTGCTTGGCAATTCAGTCTTCATTAGGGAGCCAAGCGCATCATTTTCTAGGCTCTTACCTGTCTTACATGTCTGTATTCTTAGCTACTCAGAATGGTGTCTGCACAACCTCAGTAATTGGTTAAGCAACTAGAATATACTTCTATGTACAAAAAAAAAAAAAAAAAAAAAAAAAAAAACACACCAAAAAACAAAAAACCACCAAAAAAAACCCCCTGTGTTCCTATGTAGGTTCTTACTAAGACTTTTCTGCTGTGTAGAAATTAAATAACCTGCTTTGCATTCAGGCTAGTATAGCATTCAGCAAGTACAGTGATTCAAACTTCTCTTAAAATAAAATGCCAACAAAACAAAACCCAACAAAAACCAACCAAACAAAAAAAAAGCAACCCCCCCCAAAAACCAACAAACCATAATACTCACAATTAATTTCACCTGTGAAGATAATTTCATTATAATAGTGTTATTTGTAACTTCTTGTATCTAGCAATTGGTTTAATTGTTATCAGGTACAAGGGAAACAGACAGGACAGAATACAAGTGAGCTTGTCAGGTAAATCCAGTCAATTCTTTCTATTGCTGTCATTCTCTTACAACTGACAGTCTTGTATACATTGCAGCTACATAAGGATAGAGAAACTTAAGGGTTATTCAAGGAAAAGTGACTAGAAACTGTTTTCTGATGTAGGTTTTTTTTTTTTTTAAAGAATTAATTGAAAAAAATCAAACTGTTACAGCCTTATAAACTTAGCCTGATATTTTTAACAATTTTAACCATGTAGATCAGTTGTAATGAATACTAAAAAATGCTGTAATGATATATTGTGCACAGAATCATAAATTGTGAGGCATAAAAACAATGGTTTGCCATAAATTTAAACTTTTTTTATGTACATGTATCTATGAAGATAGATATACACATATGTATAAAAGATGAAACAATAAATTTTCATTGCTGATGTCACCTCCATCCCTGGAAAAATGATAGAGCAGCTCCTTCTGGAGGGCTTCTCAAGGCACTTGGAAGAGAAGAAGGTTATCAGGAGTAGTCATCATGGATTTACCAAGGGAAAATCATGCTTTACTAACCTGATAGCATTCTGTGATACCGTAACTGAACAGATAGATGCAGGGAGACCAGTAGATGTAGTCTACTTTGACCTTAGCAAGACCTTTGACACTGTCTCCTATGATATCCTACTGAGCAAACTCGGGAAGGGTGTGATGGAAGAGCAGATAGTGAGGTGGATTAGGAACTGGTTACAAGACAGAGTTCAAAGAGTGGCGATCAGTGGTGCCAAGTCCAGCTGGAGAGCTGTAACTAGTGGAGTCCTCTAGGGATCAGTGCTGGGTCCAGTGCTGTTCAACATTACCATCAATGACATTAATGAGAGGACAGACAGACAGACAGTGTCTGTTCAGCAAGTTTGCTGATGGCAACTGGGAGGCTTGGCTGATACAGCAGAAGGACCCGAGAGTCCTGGTGGATAACAAGTTGTCCATAGGACAGCAATGGGCCTTTGGGATCCCAGGGTATATTAAGAAGGCTATGTCCAGCAGATTAAGGAGGATTCTGCTCTGCCTCTACTCTGCTCTGGTGAGACCTCATCTTGAGTACTGTGTTCAGTTTCGGGCTCCTCAGTTTAAGAGGGACAGGGATCTGCTGGAGAAGGTCCAGAGAAGGGCTACAAGGATGATTATGGGTCTGGAGCACTGCCTTATGAGGAGAGGCTGAGGGACCTAGGGCTTCTCAGTCTGGAAAAGAGAAGACTGAGAGGGGATTTAATGTTTGTAAATATCTGAGGGTTTGGTTTCAGGAGAGGGGGGACAGGCTCTTCTCACTTGCTTCTTGTGATAGGACAAGGAGCCATGGACGTAAGCTGCAGCACAGGAGGTTCCACCTCAACAAAAGGGGGAACTTCTTTACTGTAAGGGTCACAGAGCGCTGGAATGGACTCCCCAGAGAATCTGCTTCTCTGGAGACTTTCAAGACCTGTCTGGATTTGTTCCTCTGTGACCTGAGCTAGATTATAGTCCTACTCTGGCAGGGGGGTTGGACTCAATGATCTCTTTGAGTCCCTTCCAACCCCTGACATCCTGTGATCCTGTAATACCACTAGTTACCTATAATTTACCATTCAGTTAAAAATGTGGTCTTTCTACAGTTAAATTTTTGTCTTTGGTGTTTAAATTTGAAGGCAGTTCCCACTCATGGAGAAATACCTTCCATCATAGTTAAAAACAGTAAGACGAAAAGATGGCAGGAAAATTATTGAGCTTTTACGAAGAGAAAGAATGGAAGATAGGCTATTGTTTGTGAGTGAATAGTTAATAGTCTTCAACATTCCTAATGCTTCAGATAAATGATTAATTTTCTTGAATTTCCCGAAAGAGTTGAGCCTAAACTTTTTCTGATATCAATTTAAACAGTTTGTGGAATTAGTACCTACAAATGTTGGACTGAATAAATGATTTTCTATTATAATCATGGCTTTATTAATAATAAGTACCCTGTTAGCTCTGATTAATGTGAAATTCTGTGCTGGAACTCATCTGTGCCTCTTCAGTAAAAATGGAAGAACTCAAGTAATTATCGCATCTAAAGTAGCATGTCCTTTGAGTAAACTGAAGCTTAAAGGCCAGCAGTGATAAACTGCTTGTGCGTACTTTCTGACCATTTTACTAGAAACTGTTTAATTAGTACAACAGAATGATGAACACAGGGATTCGTTTTACTATGGGGAGCTTCCTGACAAAACATTTAAATCCTTTTTCAATTTGGTTATATCAGAGTTTAATAGCATCCCTAATATGGATTAGAAAAATGATAATATCTTCCTTTATTTATTGTTCTGATTCTTTTATTTAAGCTACTCATTCCCTGGTGGTAAACAGGGAAGGAGGCTGAAAGAGCTGGCCTTGTTTACCCTTGCAGTAGGAAGGAAAGAGAGAACATAACAGATCTCTGTAAATAAACTCTGCTACAGAGTACAAGCAAGACTAAAATGAAATGTAGCAAGAGGGTCAATTACTGATACAAGTACAAATGTATATGAAAGAATTAAGATAGCTTGATTTCTAATTCCAAGTCTGATTGAAATATTTGGAAAAATATTTAGTGGAAGTGGAAGGAACAAAAAAGTTAATTTTGACTTTGAGAGACCGTACACACTGGTTGCAAATGGTAAGAGAATGGATTCATTGAGAAAGGTTCCCTTTGTTGAGATGCTAATGAAACAGAGGCATACTTTAATATTTTGTAGCATCATAGAGTTGTTTCACTTGGAAAAAATCTCCCATATCATTGAGTCTAACCATTGACTTGACATCACCATGACCATTAAACCATATCCTACATGCCTACAGTATGCCTACACTTTTTTTAACCCATCTAGGAATGGTGACTCCTGTGCAGCCTGTTTCAGTACCTGACCACTCTTTCAGTGAAGAATTTTTTCCTAGCATCAAATCTTAGTTCCTTAGTGCAACTTGAGGCTATTTCATTCTATTGCTTGATACTAGGGAAGAGAAACTCACTCTCACCTCACTACAACCTCTTTTCAGGTAGCTGTAGAGAGCAGTAAGGTCTCCCCCTCAGCCTGTCATAAGGCCTGTTCTTCAGGCCTGTCACCAGCTTTGTTGCCTTTCTCTGGAGACACTCCAGCAACTCAATGTCTTTCTTGTAGTGGAGGCCCCAAAACTGAACACAGTCTTCAAGGTACAGCCTCACCAGTGCCGAGTACAGGGGCAAGATCACTTCCCTACTCCTGCTAGCCACACTGTTTGTGGTATGGACCAGGATGGTGTTGACCTTCTTGACCACCTGCACAAAGCTCAGGAAGAATTAGGAAGAAATAGGAAGAATTTCTTGCTCTTGATAGCTAATGATTTACTGGATATTCTGTTACTGACCCATGTGATTCACCTTCTGAAAGATAAATTTCTTTTGATCCTTGGCTCATCCTCAGTAGTATACTTTTTTAGGTGCACCTTACTAGAAGATGAGATACATTGTCATAGTTTTATTCAGAAATAAACCTATAAAATCCCAAGAACATGTTTGTTCTTGGATGCAACAGGATAATAAACCGTCTGGAACATGTTAGAAACAAAACTTCTGTCCTTTAGTTTTTGATGGTAAGCTTACAGGAAGTGCAGCAGTACTGACTAACTTGGTCTTTATCTCGGAAGAGTTATTCCTTCTGCATTTAACTCTTCAAGCACTATGTGTATTTAAGTGATTAGGTAGCCATTTATCTGGTACTATTCTTACTCCTACTTCATTCTTTCAAACTTTGCTCTTCAACTATTTGTATTTTCAACTCTGCATGTGTGTAAACTAAGCTAAGACAAGTAAATACCAAGTAAATGGCACTTCCTTTGCTGAAGGACAAAATATCCCTTAATATCATTAAAAATCACAAATATAGGGGAAAGTATTTGTCTCTAGTACTGATACACAAGTTGATGTTCATGGTGATGCTTGTACTTTCTTTAAATGAATGTCTTAGCATTCAACTTCCAGTGATATTCAGCATATATATAGAATCATAGAATAGTAAGGTTGGAAGGGACTTCAAGGATCATCTACTTCCAACCCCCAGCCATAGGCAGGGACACCTCCCACTAGTACAGGTTACTCAAGACCTCGTCCAACCTGGCCTTGAACACCTCCAGGGAGGGAGCATCCACAACCTCCCTGGGCAACCTGTGCCAGTGTCTCACCACCCTCACCGGAAAGAACTTCCTCCAAATATCCAGTCTAAATCTTCCCTCTGCCAGTTTAAACCCATTGCCCCTTGTCCTGTCATTGCAAGACCTTGTAAATAGTCCCTCCGAAGCCTTCTTGTAGGCCCCCTTCAGATACTGGAAAGCTACTATAAGGTCCCCATGAAACCTTCTCTTCTCCAGGCTGCAGAGCCCCAACTCTCTCAGCCTGTCCTCATAGGAGAGCTGCTCCAACCCTCTGAGCATCTTCGTGGCCCTCCTCTGGACTTGTATGTATATATCCCTTCTGGTGGAAAGTAGTAGATTATTTTTTTTGTTTGCTTGCTGTGTGGATTCAATTCACAAGTGTAGGAGTCCTCTATTCTGACATTAACAGCTAGTGCTAGACACACTTTCCATGCACCGTGGGTGAAGAGGAGTGTCTGTATGTGTGTGTAAACCAAGTGTTGAAGGAGGATGGTAAGCTAGAAAATTAGTCAAATCAGTTTGTAGATGCCATTAATTTTTGTGAAATCACTGAAGTTTTACTGAGGATCTTGCTAAAATTTGTTAACATTGGGAGCTGCATAGTGAGAAGTTGTGAAGGATGTGTCCAACTGAACTTTTTTATGAATAAGTTAAGACTTGGTAGTCAACATCTGTCATGTTTGGTTTTGCTTGTATGGTACCTTTCATTGTTGTTCATGTCTCAGTTGTAGTTCTCTGCACAGTTAGATGTTCATTGGGCAATCTGATTAAAGCTGTCCTCTTAATACTGTTTTTTGCTTTAGAGTTTTGCACTTTGTTATGTAAATTTCTTTAGTTCATGGATTACAAAAATACGTGGGTGCATATAGTTGTGAACTAACTATAGCTCTATTGTGACATTTTGTCTATGCTTCCTTTTGCTCAACGGCTTTCCCTCAGAATTTATGTAGTAACTCTTACAAGACTAAGTACCAAAGTGTTGTGTTTAAATGGAAATAATTCAAGATCAGGTGTGGGGCAGGGAGATTTGAGTAATGCTAATTTTGTTTTGCTGTTTTCCTCTTTTTGTTATCCAATCTATTTCTTCAAATGCTTATTGTACTAAAGAAGAGTTTTATACAGAGGAGGAGGTGCCTCAGTGACATTTTTGATTGCTGCTGTGAGTAGGTCAGGTAGACTTGGGTACACTCACCGAGCATGTTGGTAGCTTCTAACAAGTGAACATCCTATGTACTTCAGCTGGAATTGTGGGCTGCAGTAAACATGGAGATAGATCAGTAAGGGCTAAACATACTTGAGCAAGGCAGAGCTATGTTTAAAATACATGGCTTTATAGTTTAATGTTTAAGCAGTAGACTAGCAGATGCACTCAAAGTCAGGAACAAATCTTCCCTTTCAGAGAGCTGAACTTGATTACTGAAGGACAGAGTTTGTAGTTGAGAAGTAAAATGTTTTAAGGAGGTGAGAAATAGCGAAAAAATCTGTTCTTGAGAATGAAGAGGTTTTTTATACTTTGGTAAGTTAAGAGAGGAGAGCTATAACACTGGGCTACTGCACTGTACCTTTCCCAGAAACATTACCTGGAAGTTACATTATCATACTGTCTTACTTTTGCTTTCTTTTTTTATTTTTTTTTCTGTATCTGTTTGTCAGTAAGCTTTTGACAGCCATATTAGGTATTTTTTTCCTTTTGGGTGTCTCTGTAGTTTACACACTGCTGCTTGGAGGCTCAGATCTTTATGGATTTGCCCTTGGAAAAGTAATTAAGTACTTTCTTGTTAGAGGACAGCATGAATCATGTAACTTCACATAGATGAGTGAAAGGTGCAAGTCTTCAATTACTATGCGTGCTCCATATTTTGGCAGGGCAAGGCATCCTGAATTGCTGTTAAAAGTAGATTTGAGTACCAGTCAAAATATCAACCTGATATTTCATTGTTTTGCTCCTGTATTGTACACCCAAATGATAATTAGCTTACATGTCCTCAGTGCTAAATGTCTGTTGTTTATTACAAGAATATTTTTTTTTTCCACAGGCCTTGGGAGTACATATTAATTAAAAAATCATTTAAACAAGAACATTGACTAGTTTTTAAGTATACTGTGTTTAGGTGGTTCTTTTTCTGGGGCTCTTAATGTATGTTAAGGTGTATATCACTTGTCAAGAAAATTCTAAGTGTAATTTTGCATTTATAGCATTCATTTCTGATTTTTGATCCATAACTCAAAAGAATAAGGCTGGTATGTAGACTTGTCTCACAGATGTTGGTCACCTGATCTTTTTTTGAGAGGAAAATGCTGGCTCGTGGAGTAACCTTTAAGACCTTTCTTCCCAGTTTTGTTTCATATCCTGATGTTAATTAACAATTGTGTTTGTTTATTTTATCTTTAAGAGCAGTGTGAAGTAACTGAATTCTGTGAAGGCACTTCTTTTGAAAATTGCTACACTTTGTGTGCATTGGGTGTGTTTTTTTTAATTCCTTTTTTCCATATACACTGGATATTTTCCAATGTTAGTTGTTGAGCAGCCAGTTCCTTTTTTCTCCTTAAATGGAAGTAATTTTATTGTTTCTTATATAGGATAGTACTCCCATCCTTTAGGAAGTCTTATGTACAGGTCCTAATAGCGTACATTCATCCACCCTACACTTAAGCTAATCTTACGAAAAATTACCTATCTAGAGTCTGTTTCTTTAGAGTACTGATGTAAGCCTGATCAGTGTTTTTTGGCTATGTTTTAAAAACAATCAGAACACATTGACCTAAAAACTCAAGTTAATTCTAGTTATGAATGTTATGACCTGTAGTGTCAAAGGACTTTGAGGGCTTTGCTGTTGTCAGTGATAGAAGGTTTGCTTCCTGAACTAAATTACAGTTTAAAATTCTCTTAAATATGTAGCAGTTTCTCTCATTATTTGTTCCCTGCCAAGTACAGGTGGTCTGGAAGTGTAAATGCTGCATGAAATAGATATCTTTGTATTGCCCTTCCAAATTATTGTCATTAATGGAAATGACCAATTGTTTTCTTGTTACTCTCAAGAAATAATGTGTCATTCATATTAAGCTTCTGGGTTGTATTGTTTAACCTCATTGTTTGAATTTTATAGCTTGAATTAATTTGACTGTATTAGATTACTATTGTTTTTAAAGTGAACTTAGTAACATTCTTAATGTTAAAGACAAGTTGCTGTGTTAAGTGTGAGGCAGTTCCTCTTTTGCTGCAGTGGCTGTGATGGTCATCATAGAATTGTTGAATGGGGTAATGTCTGTCTCATCACTTTAACAGTCCCTAGGTGAAAGGCAGAAGCTAGTCAGAAGGCAAGCCTAAATGTAGTAATTGTTGGTATGCTCCTATTTTAGTAGTGTTATAATTGTAAATAGCGAGGGTAGTATATTCAATGTTAGTTGATATGCAGAGGTGTGAGTATTACTGTAATACTACTGCTCTGTACTGTTTGGTGCTGGCTGAAACACATAACTCTGAAAGTGTGTTATGAAACTTGGTACCCTTAAATGCTTCCAACCAGCTGGTCTTTTTAGTTTTGCTTAATTGTCTTTTTATGTATTATCGTACATACACAGCAGAAAATTAAAGCTTGGCTATGTAACAGCACTTAGCAAAAATCATCTAAAGCAAAAAAATAGATTAGATCTTAAAGCACTGCAGAAAATATTCGAAGGGTTATAATTTGAGATGTTTTCTGCATTTCTTATGTGTTCTCCTGCAGTTCTAGGCTTGAATTTTGCAAAATTGCTGATTCCAATAGCTGTATTTGTGTGTTGAACATTTTTTAGAAGGTGAATGGAATTGTTTGCCTTTTCGCTTTTAATATGGTCAACACAGAGAATCCTATTTGTGATTTTTAAAGAAATAATTGGAGAGTGGCAAGTAGATGTGGAAATTTATACTAGTTTTTTTTTTTTTTGCACTTGTGTCATGTCACTTGGAGTTTGTAGTGGAATGACAAATGCTACTGATACATAGCTCTAGTGTTTTTTGTTCAAAGCTCTTAAAAGGGGGATTGCTTTTGTTTTGGTGTAACAATTTGAAATCATTTTCTAAGACATGTTACAGCATGTTCATGCCATGAAATTCTAATGAGGAGTTGATTAATCAAATTAGGTCTAATCTGATGCAGGTGTGTTATAAATACATGAATGTATGTAAAAGGAAAAAAATGATCTAATACTGTAGTTAGATAAGTGAAGTAATTAAAATTAGTCACATGAATGTTTGTTTTGGAAGGTTAAATAATTTATCATTTACTTCATAAAGGTCATAAAATGCACCTCTGTCTCTTCCCTTCCCCTCCCCTCAGACCTTTGAATATGCCTTCTGTTATCCACAGAATAGTAGTATGCATCATTACCAGCAGTTTAGTTGCTCTGTTTCTTGGTCTGATACTTCACATTTAGATTTTCACATATACACGCTTTCTTATTCAGCTTTGTTTGTCAAAATGAGTGCTATTGTGGAGGAAAAAGTAGTGATTTCTAATAATACAGCTTTAAGGTATTCTGATTTGGGAGTGTGCAACTTCTCTGTTTCTTCCTACCTTTCAAGGTGACTAAAATTTATTTTTGGATCTTACAATTATAAATGCTGAATAATTTAGCTTAAAATCTATTGCCTGAAAAGACTGCAGAACTTTGTCTGAAGTTCCAGTAACTAAGATGATGAAGTGATGTGGTTACTGACCGCCTCTCCTTTTCATAAACTTGAATATAACCTCAAAGCCTGTTTCTGGTCAGTAAGCTCTTCCTTTTATGGGGGGAGAAAAAGGTACTGCATTTCTCTGGTATTTTTTGAAAGGGAATATTGTCCATTAAGTATAGGAATTTTTAATTTCTATGAATTACTTTAACAGTATCACCATTTCAAATTTGAGTAATGTTGGAACATCTTTCTCACTTCTAATTACAAAGAATTGGAAGTAGTCTACATCAGAATTGCCAACTTTAAGTGCCTTAGGTGATGTCACATGTAGTCATATCTAATTAAAAGGTATTATTATGGAAATTAGTATGGACTGTATATCCTGAGGATACTTTGTTACTGGACTATAAGTTTAATGATGTAAACTGTGAGGCTTAGAGGACGCTGCTGGAACCTAGAATAAGGTTTTGGAGACCAATTTACACACAGCACAACTTGTTAATTCTCTAGATAAATGTGTCACTATTCCCAAATAGAGCATGGAATTGAACAATTTTTACTCATCTGGTGTTATTGAAACTGATGTCTTGTCGCTGTACTGAAAGTCTCATCTTAGTGAATAGGATGAAACAGATTACTCACTATCTCACTTTAGCATGCCTACTATTAGATTGTTCACGGGATCTGATTTCCTGAGTTTCTGTTAACCATCTTTCAATTACTGTTTAAAGGTTTTTATGACCACTTAAAGAGAGAACTACCAAACTGTACTGTGGGCCTTTAAATCATGGCAAATGGGCCTCACGATAACAGATTCCTATTTTAAACCCATGAAATTGTTAATTTGTCTATCTTTAGAGCTTTCTCACTTATGTTGATAATTCTAAGCAATTTAAAATCCAATTATTTCCAAAATATGGCAGTAATTAGATTAGTGTTTTTACATGAACAGAACATGTAGCATAAAATTAATTTGGAAGGATATTATTTTATAGTTAGTTGAAATGGAATTGAAACTACCCTACTAAAATTTTCTTTAAACTTGTGACGTGTGGAAAAGGGTTAATATATAAAAAAATCTTAAATAGAAATTAAATGTGACTTTAATGTGCAGTTTATATTAGTATGTATGGAAAGCATTGAGAAAGCAGAAGTGAAGCAAATAGTGCAAATTAATATAGTGCAAATGGGAGGATTTCTGTCTTATTAGGTGAAGATATAATAATGCAAATTAAACGTGTAATAATGCAAATTAAACATGCTAAAAGAACAAATTGCTTTCTCACTAATAATCTAAAATTAGTACTTATATCTGTGACTCCACAATTTATAAACAGTGAAAATGAGATCAGGAATTGGGGGATGACAGACAAAACCCAGAATGTTTTTAACCTTGAGGATGTTTGACAAGGCATGGCTTTTGTCTCAGACAACTGATAAGGTCTCTTTGTGTGTTCATGTGCCTCCTGGCTGCTTATCCAGCCTGCAGTGTTGTCAACTCAGTGAGGAATGTCAGTAGACTGAAGCGAAAAGGAACATGAAATGGTTGACACTGAGGGATGGCAATAAATGAGATGGGAGCTAAATATATAGGTTTGTGACATTCTAGCAGCTGGCTTAAGTCCTCCTATTTGTTGCTTGGATAGCCTTAAAAAGGAAGAAAATGCATTGTAGTACCAAGACGAGAAAAAAAACAAAAAACAAACAACTGGTGACTTACCAGTCAGCTCTAATGACAGAGAAGGTTATAGAGCTTGGAAGGACACACTGTGAAAGAGTGCTTTTATTAGTATTATAAAATTATTAATTTTATATCAACAATTCTATAAAATTATTCTAAAAATTTGAGGGTTTTAATGGCTCATTCAGTGGAAAAATAAGTGAATACATATTTTGCTGTTTAAAGGACTTTTAAAACAAAGTGAACTTAACTTTTGATCCAGGCAGTTTTTCAGGTAATATTTTATTCTTTTTGCATTCTTTAATGGGATTCTGGAAGTATTTTGATACTTGATTAAGTATCTTGCTGTTTGATAATTTAGTATTTTTGTAACAGATGTAAACATGAATGTTCTTGAACAGTGTAACTTCTGTTAAAGATGTATTAGCGTATGTGATTTAACTGTGATGTTACATTTGATGCATTTTCAAAAGGTAATGCTTGGAACAGTCAGTGTTTAGTTACTTGAAAACCTTATACTTGATGTGTAATGTAAAGATACATGTAGTTCTTTTACACACAGTAAAGGGGATTAGAATGTAACCTTGAAATGAGTCCAGCATCTTGGCTGGAAGATTAATGCTCCTTGATATTGTCTAATGCTTTTCAGTTGCTTGAGGTTTATTCTTAATAACTTGCTCAGTTCTTGAACCCGGACTAGATTGCTTCTCCTGGCTTATAGCCATCAGTTGAGCCCAAGAGGAGTGAAGAACAAAACTTGACTTTTGTCCCCTCAACAAGTGAACTAGTAAGGAACAGCCTTTCTACCTGTTCTTTCATATCTGTAATAGACATCTGTGTTGTTCAGGTATGCTAGAGGCAGTCCTCTGCTGGTTTTATCCGGAGAAAAGGAATGGGACTAGCTTTTCCATGAAGGAAGCTGTGGGCTAAAGATTGAGACTGTCTCCAGCATGAAAGCTTTCAGTGGAGTGTATTGTGGTATTTTCTTTTGTTCTTAGATGTGGACAGGCTCATTGTGTGGCGACATAATCTGACATTGTGGAAAGAGATTAGAAAACTCCAAATCTCCTCCTCTTAGGAGGAGCTGGTATGTGCCTGCCCTTAAAGTTCGTTGTAGTATTTGTAGTCTCATAGCTTAGTGGCAGCTTTTATAAGACTGCAAAAATGACAAATGAGTCTCATTTTTCTCAAGAGCTGTTTTTTTTCCCCATGATAAAAACAGCTTCTGCAGCTTTCCCTCGCTACAGTAGTATTTATCAAAGGGCTTTTCTAGCCATTTGAGATGATATTGCATTAATTAATTTTTATCTGTTTATCTTTTCTACTGGGAGTACTAAAACGACAGGACAAGGGGCAATGGGTTTAAAATGGCAGAGGGGAGATTTAGACTGGATATTAGGAGGAAGTTCTTTCCAGTGAGGGTGGTGAGGCACTGGAACAGGTTATTCAGGGAGGTTGTGTATGCACCCTCCCTGGAGGTGTTCAAGGCCAGATAGGATGAGGCCTTGAGTAACCTGTACTAGTGGGAGGTGTCCCTGCCTATGGCAGGGGGTTGGAAGTAGATGATCCTTGAGGTCCCTTCCAAACTTACCATTCTATGATTCTATGAAATAGGTATATGAAAGTTCAGGTGTACTGTATGTAGCATGACAGTGCACCAGTTGTGTTTTTCAGGCCTTGAGTTAAGGAGATTAGAGATCTGAGCTTCATTGATAAGGAAATTTGCTATATTGTGTTTAGTCATATTTATATTTTTATGTACATCTGTATAGAGAGATTTGTGATTGTAGAACTATACAGTCATTCGAAAAAAATCTTTTCTTGCGTTTTGTACATTATACCATTGAAGTGATGATTACCTTTATAATTGGCGTAGTGGTGCTTTGTGTATCTCTTTTAAATTCTGTAAGTTGTTGAGATAAATACAGATGTTACTTATGTAACAAAATTACCAGAAAATTCTAACTCATTTAGTAAAATTGCCTTTATCTTTTTTACCTTTCTAATGCAAGTGATGATTGGTAAAACAGTCACAAGTGACTGTTTAATTCTGTACAGTAAGAAACAGGAGTGCAAAGCTTTTGTAGATTTGTACTAAAGCTCAATAATTTGAGTTATTCTTATATTAATTCAATCAAACTTTGTAGTTCATTTATCTGACTTCCACTGCTTCTATTTAAAGCAATCTAAGCATTGCAACTTTTGTAGTGTTTTAGGTTGTCAAAGACTCAAAGCTCTTTATGGCAGCATATATAATTAATTTTAAGAAAAAGAGATCTCCCTTTTGGCTTATTTGGATTGTTTTCTAGCTTCGGTCTCAAGGTTTTATTATCTAATGGCAAAATTATGTAATGGAAGTGTAATTTGCACAGAAAAGTGGGAAAAAACCCCACCCCAACATATTCAGTCCGAGGACAGTAGAAGTCCTTTGTAATAACTTAAACTAAGCCACAAGTTTTTTGCCATAAATGTTTGTCTTGGGTTAATTTTTCTAAACCAACTAAATACTTATCAGATGTGGCAGTTTTTTAGATCTAATAGGTTATGATACTTAAATTTTTGGTATGCCAGATAGAATGACCTCCAAATTAGCTCATGAGTTTATTAACAAATTATGTTAGTGCTACCTAGTTTAAACAAACTATGTTGACTTCTAATTCTAAAGTTCAGTTAACTAAGTTACTGTTAAGGTTCTTCTGTCATGAGCATTAGAATTTCTGTGCTAAAAGTATTTGTTGTTTAGAAAAAATTCTATCTGTTAGGATAAAATTTTATTTAAAATCTGAATGGATCACCAAGTATTTCAATACTTGATAATTTATTCAGATTCTTTTAAGGCAAGTTAAGAACTTGAAGCTAAAAAAAGTTGTGGGTGTGTGTGGGTTTTTTGTCTGCTCCAGGATTATTTTTTTAAAAATTAATTTTAATTAATATTTTAAATTTCTTTTAATTAACCAATAAAGCTGTATTGCCACTATTAAAATTACCTGGAACTCTATCCTGAAGTTTTTATTCTTTCACCTCACCTTTTCCATTCTGTTCCTTTTTTCATACATCTGATCCATTGTATCTACATGTGGTTGGTAAAGCTGTGCATCAAACAAGCACTCAAAGCCTTCAGCAGACAGGTTATTAGAGGTGAATAATGTGGATTTAAAGGATTTAGTAATTCATTCTAAATCCTGGCTATACTTTCAAATTCATTTTTATATTTAGGTTTTTTTAAAATGAGCATTTTAAGCAGTTTTAGTTGACTAAAACCTGTCTTTTATTGATATCACATGGATAATAATCTGGTTTGTCTTGTTTATGACTTCAGTGACCAGAGGATGATTCTGAGCTTTCTGAATGACCACGAGTTGCTGATACTCTGTTCATCAGAAGCAAATCTAAATTACCTGGCATATGGCAATAAAACTAACTTTGCAGAACTGTGGTGTCTTTAAATGGAGTAAGTTGGTAAGATGGTTAGTTTCTTTAATGCTGCTTGCTGTATCATTTAACAGTACAGTACTGTTTCATAAAAGTATTGTAGCAAGCAATACATTAAAATTAGAGCAATCTCAGTTTTGTATCCAAAATTACATGGTATGCTGTTTGTTTTGACATATTCCAGAAGACAATTTGAAGCAGTTTTTAGTTTGTTGAATAATGTTATGTTACTGGATTATACATACTTGCAAACAGAACACTACAGTTGAGTAGAGCTTGGGATTTCCCTTTGGAAAATATAAGGTTTGTGATTCTTGTAGCTAATAGAATCACTTTTATTAAGTGAAAAATTAAAAAAATATACAAAAGCATCCTGATTTTTGGTATTGAAAATTCATCAGAAGTTATTTTTTATTGTATCATCTATTTTAATGTTGTAGAACTTCACTAATAAGAAAAAGTAATAAGCAAGTAATTCTTAAGGTAGAAGAAACTATTATTATGGTAATCCATCCTTGCAATCACAACAGTATGTATTGCTGATGTCCATAGAGTTGCTTACTCTTCCAGGGAGAATGGAATGTAACCGTTCATCACAGATTCTTTACAGTCTTATTATTGAAGCTTTACTTGGAAACTTAGATAAATCTGTATTAACATTTGTTAAAGGACCGTGTACAGTTTCTGTATATGGAATGAATGTTTACTAACTGGGCAACAAATGGTAAATATGCTCAGTTTTAGTCAAATAACAAGCACCATAGAATTGTATTTTTTTGTTGAGACCTTTAAGATGATCAAATCCAATTGTTAACCTAGCACTGACACTAAACCATGTTCTCCAGCACCACATCTACTTCTCTTTTAAACACTCATGGGGGCAGTAACTCTAACATTTCTGTGGTCATCCTGTTAAAATGCTTTTTACAGTCCTTTCCATGAAGCAGTGTTTCTTAATGCCCAAGATACACTTCCACTGGTGCAACTAAAGATTCTTTCCTCTTGTGTCGTAGGTTTAAAGAGCCAACAGAGTAAAACTCTCAAATGAATTGGAGAATAAAAGCAGAATTGTATTTGGAGAGTGAGTTACAGATAGAAATTACAAAGCAGACACAGAATCCATAAGCGAACCCCCTGAATTTTCCCCCAACCCAAAACTAAATCTCTCATCCCCAGTGCTCCAGTCCCCTGTCCCCGCCCATGCCTCTGCCATCCAAGAGGCCTAAGCACAGCCTCTGGAGGCCCCAAACCAGGCCTATCCTTACATGTTTGTCCCGATAACACAGCTCCTGCCTGGCACAAGGCTGGAGGGGGAGGAAAGGAGAACAAGCTGGCCTTGCCGTGAGTTTATGAAGAGATAGCAGAATTATGGGATTGAATAACAGTCTTCCAGTCCCCAGAGGACTCTCTTTAACCTTATAGTTCCCAACCTGGGACACTCTTGTCCTATCCCTTGTTGCCTGGGAGAAGAGACTAACACCCACCTCTAAGTAGTTGTAGGGTGCATGAGGATCTTCTGTGTGTCTCCTTTTTTTTCTCCAGGCTGAATAACCTCAGTTCACTCAACTTCTCTTCATAAGATTTGTATTCTAGACTTCACCAGCTTTGTTGCCCTTCTTTGATCAGAGTCCAGCACCTTGGTGCCCTTTTTGTAGTGAGGGGTTCAAAATTGGACCCAGTACTGAAGGTGCAGCCATGCCTGTGCTGGAGGGCAGTCACTTCCCTATTCTTGCTGGCCACAAATACAAACCAGGATGTTGGTTTTCTTTGCCGTCTGAGCACACCGCTGGCTTTTATTCATATGGCTGTTGACCAATACCCCTGGGTCTTTTTCTTCCAGGCAGTTTTCTAGCTGCTCTTCCCTGAGTCTGTATCATTGCATGGGATTCTGACCTCTGTGTGGGACCTGACTGTTGACCCTATTGAATCTCATATAGTTGGCCTCAGCCAGTCTGTCCAGCTTCTCCAGATCCCTCTGTAGAACCTTCCCTTACCTTCAAGCAGATCAGCACTCCCAACCTGACTGTTGTTTCCTGGATGATCCTTCTAGCCCTTTTTTTAGATGTGTCGAATGTGCCAGTCTTCAGTCAGCTGGGACCTCCCCAGCAAACCAGGACTGGTGATTCAGTGATGTAAAATGGCTTGGTTTAGTATTTTTAAGTATTACCCTTGGGTATATGCTCTCTGGCCCCTTTGAATTGTGTGTTTATAAGCTAACCAGCTCCTATTCAGTGGGGGTTTCATTCTGCTCTCTGTCCCTGTTGAGCAGTTAAACTGGGCACTCTGTGAGCAGTTGGTCTTGCTATTAAAGACTGAGGCAAAGAAGGCATTAAGTACCTCAGCCTTTTCCTCAGCCTTTACTACTGTGTTTCCCCCTACATCCAATAAAGGATGGAGATTCACTGTAGTTCTCCTTTAGATGTTAATGCATTTATAGAAACATTTTACTGAGTTTGGGGGGGGTGTGTGTTTAATGGCATTAGCCAGATTGAGATCTTCTTGGACTTCAACCATTCTAATTTTCTTCCTACACTGCCTCTCAACAGAAGGTCTAGCAGGGTGTTTTCCCTAGCTAGCTCTGCCACCAGCTGTGTCAGGAAATTATCTTCCATATGCTCCAGGAACCTCCTCTTCCTGTCCTCCTTCTGAGTTGTCTATAGCCATCCATTTTATCACTCAGTTGTGTGAGTCATCCCATCATGTTTCTGTGATGGCAACTGTATCATAATGTGTATTTGATTCTGAACATAAGTATTCAGTGTAGCGATGCCCTTTTACAGCTTATTGGAAGATGTTAGAGGTTAAATAATAAGGAGGAGATTTGTAATTGAGATTTGTGTTCTCCACTGCCCCAAATAGTGTCCACTACTGATCTTCAAAAATTTTTCTTCTTTCAGGAGATCCCATGGGATCTGTACTGTTGTGATAGACTTAAGGAAATAATATAATTTAAAAGCACTTAAAATATTACCAGGATTAATACTGCAATAACTGTATTATTACCTTAATGTAATTTATTTTTATGTCACCAAGTATTTTAACTGGACTATGCTTGTTTTACTCCCACAATCATTGTCAGTCCTTCCTGTAACGAGTTAATATCTACCTTTGATGCTAAAAAGTGATTATTGTAACTGAATTGGAAACCAACCAACCAAAACCACAACAAAACCCAACACCCATGTGTGTTAAAAAATGTGTACAAGAAACTAAGTAAAGCTGGAGGCTTTCCGTTTATTTATGTAGCACAAAATCATCTAATTGCAAGTATGACAGATCCTTACTTTCTGAGGATTGATACTGTGTATTTTGTTCTTCAGTACCACACTGGTTTAATTTTTGTGTTTAAGTGATAAAGGTATTATTTAGTGGTTCAGGTTTCTTTACAGCATAGCATTTCTAATTTACTATGTAATTCATGACTTAAATGCTTCAATAGTTCCCATTTAGCTTTGTTTATAGTAT
Source organism: Eubucco bourcierii (assembly GCA_013396675.1). Lineage (NCBI taxonomy): Eukaryota > Metazoa > Chordata > Aves > Piciformes > Ramphastidae > Eubucco > Eubucco bourcierii. The sequence continues at coordinate 324,201 of VWZE01013589.1, forward strand.
TAGACTAGTGTGTGTCAGATACACCCAGCAAGTGTAAGTGGATATATCTGACATAAGCAGATTATGTGTGTCATGCTGGTATTCACTGCATATGTACTTTGGCTTTGGTTACTTTGCTTGGAGAACATGCCACATTTAAGGGGTGGAGGGAATGTTCCATTGTGGTGTGCAGCTTCTCTTGTTAATATGAGGTATTTTCGGAAGATACTTCAGTGGAAAACTTGTCACTAGCAGTCTTAACTACCTAAAGTTAGTTTGTATGTAAAAAAATGTTTATATACGGTTAATATTGTCTATCTTCATTGTATTGACAAAGATGATGGCATCTTCTTTGTTTAGCCTCCTCTTCCAGTAAAATCTAAGTATATAATGTAGTGCCAAATTTCAGTGAGGCATATTTAGTGATCCAAATGCATGCTAATGCAGATAAGGAAAGCTTTTGCAATTTCAAAATACTCTATTCCTGAAACATTATACTTTTCTCACTTGATTCACTAAATGTATACAAGTGACTGTATGTGTAAACTTCTCATTCTTTCGCCTAATCAGTGGTGAGCTACATATGAAGCACTTGTTTTTATTTGCTAGTAGCTCTTAACTATTTTGTTTCATCAACAAAACCTGTGTAACTGTTTTTCATTATGATGAGTATGGTGTTGAATCTCTGGGAAATACTTACTGAAGCATGAAATATCTGGGATTTTCTTTTAATGGAAAAAGATACTTTGTTTCCTTAATTACATCTATCAAAAATCCAGTGGTATCATCTTTTGTAATGGATATGTGTAGTAGTAATAGTTTGAAGTATTTCAGGAAAATAGTTTTACCAAAAAAATGGAGGGAAGTTTTAAATGTGAACTGAAAGGCTGTGTCTTTAATCAGTTCCTGTTATTATTTCAAAAGTTACCACTTCTGCCTGTGGCTGATGGGTTTAAATTATCTCCCAAATGGTCTTGGAATAGGACTATTACAGTCTCCAGACATGGATGGCTCCTTCAAAAATGGCTAACCTAACTGTGAGCATTGCTGCTTCAGATAAAATTATTACATGTACTCCATTATAACATTGCTTTCAGTTGCTTCTTAGCCTTCACATACTGTAAGCACTGAACCATACAGTCTTGTCGTCAACTGTAGTTTTTTGGTGGTTTTGGGTTTTGGGTTTTTTTTTTTTATCAGAAAAAGCATATGAAAAAAGTGAACAGGAAATGCTTCTCTATATGTCTTTAAAAAACCAGATAAAACATCAGGACACTTTGAACTACAATTTGTTTATGCTTTAGTTTAATGTATCAGTATGCAAACTGAAAGCTAATTTTGGCATGGGAGGGGTCAACATCAAATGCAATTTTCTTTGTGAAAATCCACTTAGACCTGGCAGAGTTATTCCTAACACTTAGCTGTCAAATCAAATACTGTATTTGGAAAAAATTGTGAATAAGGAAAGGACTAAGCTGCTCTAACTGATGTATTAGTTTGAAGTTCTAGTATCCTGTTACAATGAATTGCTTTTGGCTTGCTTTTTTTAACTATATGTAACAGTAGTCTCAAAATAGAGAACGTGTTTTCATGTATGCTGTAGCTATACTGAAGCATATTTCTAGAGGCAATTAAGAATTAAATATTGAGTGGCCATTTATGGTTACAAGTACTCGGTTTTAGTAGTTATATTGTTTTGGTTTAAGGAATTCACAGTATGCGTGACTTTTCTAAGTTGGAGATCAGAAGATTGTGACCAAATACTGGAATAGCAGAAATGTAGACATATGCAAAGGATTTATTTGGGATCATTGGTAAAGAAAAGTCTCTTTTGTATTTGTACAATGTTTCCTGTATTTAAATGTTTATTATTATGCCTTGAAGTATTAAAGTCAACACGAAGCCTGATTTTTGGTGTAATGAGGAACCACTGAGGTTTTCCTGCAACTTCTTGAAAGAGTTTAGACTGAAACAGTTGTTCTCAAATATGCATTGTATTTGAGGAATAGATAAGCTTTCTAAGAATCTGTTTCCTTAATTTGATATAGACTTTAAGGATAGCTTTTTCTTTTTCAGTGGCAACTAATTCCTCCGATTTAATTTGTAGTAAATCATGGATTTATTACCATTTGCTAATAAAATGTTAGAATAAATTATTTTTAATTGAGCAAAATAATGATTTTTTTTTTTCATCAGATAAGTTAGGTCTTGTTTTATTGTACTTTCAGATTTCAAAGGAAAACACAAAATAGTCTGAAATTTAGTACTACTGCACTCATTCAACTTAGATTTTGACTTGCATGGAAGTTTTCTTATACGCTGCCTTTCCCGTACATAGTAAAAATCAGACATTTTGCAACCTCTTACTAATCAACAGCTTTGAGTCTTCAGCATAGTCTGTTCTTATTTTTGTTTATTACTTTTGTTCTGGATGTAGGCACTAGTGAGGCATAGAAGTACTGTTAAAACACTTAGTTTGCTTGGAAAACAGTTGTTCTGTACATAGGGAATACAAACTGTTTTTATCAGGTAATTTCTGATGTTGTATACCTGTTAAGTAGGACACCAAGTAGAAATTTTGTCAGCTCTTGAGAGCATCAGTTGCTGCAGAGTCATCATAAATATCCCAGGAATAGATGAAAAGGCCAGGGTTTAAACCAAACATTTTTTCCTAATAAGGTTGCTTCTGCTTAAACACATTCAGGAGCAAAGATCCTTATATACAGAGACTCCCAAGATATGCTGTCTGTCTCATTTTTTAAGCTTCTGAAAGAAAGGCAGCAAATACCTTACTACAAGATCTTGTCAGTGTGTACTTTATACCTGCTGGATTCTTCAAGCTTGTAAGATTGGCAAACTAAGGGAAATGGAGTGATGATGCAGAGAAGCAGACAGAGCGGAAGAGCAATATGGTATAATTGGGTAGAAAATCGGCAAAAAAAGAAAAAACCTTCAGCACCTGAGTGCCACTGGATACTTTTTTTCGCTTTTTATTAATATTGTTAGTATGGTATGCTTCCTGGTTCCCTCCATTGTCCCTGAAATCAAAGGTTTCTACATGGCATAGGATACCTTTGTGTTTATGTTTATCTCAGGTGCATTGTTCTGTAGTTTGTTTCTTGCGTTACAATTTCAAGTTTTTGTAGGAAGAGTTGAGAACATAAAAGTAAAATCTAGTTCAAACCTTCTAAAAACAGGAAAATAATTGTGAACTACAGTGAATGAAAAAGACATCTAAAAATATATTAAGTATAGAGATACATCAGTAGTTGGGGAAGAAGAGACTGACTTGATGGAAAATAAAGTATTTGATTTCTTTTTCTGTCTCATTGATGTAGAAGCAGTGAACCTTAGCATGGGTCACTTCTGCCTAATTTTTTAGCATATTCTCTAATTCCAGTACGTGTGAGCTTGAATGCATTCAAAGTGATGCAGTCTTAAATGAAAAGAACTGATCTGTGAACAACTTACTTTGTAGCAGTTTACTAGGAGTAAAGTGAATCCCAGTGGATCACACAAGTACAGACTGTAAGAGATTGTAGTGAAATATTCCTAGCTTTGTTTCTAGGCAAATGTTAGAACAAGTATTATTCCCAAGCACAGGTGTGTTATTTGTAGGGAAATACAAGGCAATGATAAGTGCAGTGTGATGAGAGTAAGGGACTAATAACTTAAGGAATCATGAGTTAAATGTGATTAAAATGGTCATTTTGACTTTTTCAGATACATCTGGTTTTGATAATTCTGCTTGATAATCTAACTGGCCTGGCAGGTTAGAGGAGCAGCAGCTGCTGATACAACAGGAGTCAGATAAAACTTTTGAAACTGTCCTACTTGTCTGCACTGTGTTCCTGAGTTGTCCTGAGCTGGTCTCTACTGCCTTCACAGGAGAGTCAGATTTTTTTTTTTTTTTTTTTTTTTGCTATAGACTTTGTAAGGCCTTTGAGATAGTAGTTGGAGGAACTATAGATCGATGGTGATACATTGGTACAGGAAGCTTGGGAGTAATTTGTTAAAGCAATAATTGTCTTCAGTTATAATAATTGATTACCAATGACTCAGGACAACACCTCAGCTGGCATCATGGTGAGTTCTCATTCAGCTTGAATCTCTAGCACATGAAAGAATAACTTGATGACATAGTTGTTTTCTAAGCATATTTCCTAACTAATACCACAAATGCTTTTAGAAGTTGGAATTAAAATTGAAAACTATTTTGAAATTAATATTTCTGAATTATTAATGTGGAATTTGTTACACAAGTGTGGAGCAGTTTTTGGGAGAGGGGAGGAGTGAAAGTTGCATATGAATACAGAACTGGGGAAATCTGTCAAGGCACAAGTAATAGAGAAGAGTACTTGAGGCTAACAAATGTTAAACCAAACAAAAAACCTGAAATGGTGTGTGTGTGTGTGGGAAGCTGGGATATGTTAATAAGAATGTGGTTTGTAATATGTAATTGTTCTGAGCAACTTAACTTTGTTGAGGTCTTAGTTGCCAAATAGTGCCTGGTTGAGGCATCCTACTTTAAGAAGCTAACAAATGGAGGACTATAGAGATAACCAGGTTTGGTCAGAGTTGTAGAAAAGAATACCTATCCAAAACATGTTCAAGATGCTGATGTGTACAGTTTGAAAAGATGGAATTGAGCTACCTTGGAACAATTTATGAAGACTCTTAATAAGCAGAATATTCAGTGAGTAGCTAGATGAGAAACTGGCTTAACATTTAATAGAATGTGATACAGTGTAAGTCAGCAATTTCCTAATCAGAAACCACAATTCTAAAGAGTGTTCAGACAACATGGATAAAATTGCAAGCTTGAGACTAATCATGGAATTGAGTTGGAAGGGAGCTTTAAAGATTGTCTGGTCCAAACCTTCTGCAGTAAGCAGGGGCACCCAGCTAGATCATGTCCCTTAGAGTTCCATCAGGCCTGAACCAGAATGTCTCTGGGGATGGGGCCTCCACCACTTCCCTGAGCAAACCTGTTCCACCACCCTCATGTTAAAGAATTTCTTCCTAATGTCCAAAATAAGCCTACCCTTCTCCAGTTTCAAACCATTGCCCCTTGTCCTGTTGCTGCATGCCCTTGTAAAGAGTCCCTCCCCAGCTTTCTTGTGGGCATTCTTCAGATACCAGTGGGCCACTGTGAGGTCTCGATGGAGCATTCTCTTTTCCAGGCTGAATAACCCTGACTCTCTCAGTCTGTCTTTGCAGGAGAGGTGCTCCAGCCATTTAATGGGGAGTGGCTTGAGAGCAACCTTGAGGAGGACTTGGGTGTGTCAATTGATGATAAATTCAGAATGAGCTGGCAATGTGCACTTGCAACCCAGAAGGCCAACTGTTTCCTGGTGTATGCATCAAAAGAAATGTGACCAGAAGGATGAGGGAGGCGATTCTCCTCCGCTACTCTGCTCTTGTGAAACCCTGTCTGGAGTATTCTGTCCAGTTGTGGTGTCCCAGAGGGACATGGACCTGCTGGAATGGGTCCTGAGGAGGAGCGCAAAGATGATCAGAGGCTGGAGCACTTCCCCTACTTGGACAGACTAAGAGTCCAGGCTGTTCAGCCCCAAGAAAAGAAGGTTCCAGAGAGACCAGCAGCCTCCTAGTATCCAAAGAGGGCCTACAGGAAAGTCAGGAGGGGATTTTTTTTACAGGAGTTTGCAGTGATAGAATGAGGGGGAATGGCTTTAAACTTGGGGAGGGTACATTTAGACCGGATATTAGAAAGTGATTCTTTACAGTGATGGTGACGAGATGCTGGAACAGATTTCCGAGGGAGGTCATGGATGCCCCCTCCATGAAGATGTTTAATTATATTAGAATTTGTTCATTCTTTTATTCATGATCCAAGCCAATCAAAATATTGGCTGCTCTTTCCTTTGAATACGGAATGTAATGGTAGTCACCTTGTGTGTTGGTTAGAGTTATTTTAAGTCAGGTTTGTAGTATTCTTTTAGCTTTGCCAGTGGAATAGGATAGGTAACTAAAGTTTAGTGTGCAGTAATAAAGATGCTGTGTATATAAGATAGTGGTATGATTTTGGTATTGTGTGAAATGTCTAACAAATGCAGGGTTTTCATATATCAAGGCTGAACTTTATCACTTGGAGCTGGTTCATTGCTTTATCCAGTCCTAGTGAATCTTAATTTCCTATGATTCACAGTTTATGAAGGCATTCACAAATGCCTTTTAATCTTTGTTTTTTTCCTGCTGGCAGTTCATTCAGACTTCATAATATGTCTTCGTTTTTGGAGCTTGGTATACCAAATCATTTTGCGAATGTATCTGCCCTATAAACAATTTAACCATTTTCTGACAAGTCTTTTTCTTGAAGACTTTTAATTTGCTTATGTTCATAATTTCTACACACACCTAAATTTGTGGTCTTTACAGTTTTATAAGAATTTCAAATATGTTGAGTTTTAGTACTTAAACACAATTTTAATCAATAGCTTTGTTTACCAGGATCTAAAATATCCAGACTCTGTTCCTACTGCAGAGTTTCTCTTTTCTTGATAGCTTCTTTGAATTTAATCTTCAGTCCAGAATGTCTCTGTTTGTGTCCTTTGAGCTTGAGGTTTCATGTTTACACTGTAGTTCTTGCAGAGTACTCCTGTATGTTCTTAACACTACCTTCACCTAGTAATTGGGTGTTAATTTCCAGAATGTGTGATTGTGAATAATGAAAGGGGGTAAAAGCCTTGCAAAATAACTGGGAAATAATGTTACATATGGCTAAATGGTTACTTATGGCATTAAGTGTAGGTGGGAGATTGTCTGCTCATAATGAAGTTAGCCAGCTGAATGTGAAATGCTTGACTCTATGCACAACAGTAAAGGGTACAACTTAAAAAAATGCTTTTGTCATGTGCCTCTGTATGCACATATATACATATATGTGCTGTGTCTGTATATATAAGTATGTCGCAAATTCAATGCTTTCTGGAGAAATTTTCCCCATGCAACCTGAAGTAATTATGCAAGAAACCTCAGTTGCTGTTTTGGTTGGCTGATATATTTGTTTGTTTTTCTGAGGGAAATGGATGGACCTGGTACATAAATAAGGTTCTATAGATAGAATCATAGAATGGTAAGGTTGGAAGGGACCTCAAGGATCATCTAGTTCCAACCCCCTGCCATAGGCAGGGACGCCTCCCACTAGTACAGGTTACTCAAGGCCTCATCCAATCTGGCCTTGAACATATCCAGGGAGGGAGCATCCACAACCTCCCTGGGCA
>VWZE01013589.1:332172-375786 GCA_013396675.1 Eubucco bourcierii
AAGTCCATGTTTTTCCAGTTTGGTGACCAGGATGTCATGTGGGACAGAGTCAAATGCCTTACTCAGGTCCAGGTAGATGACATCAGCTGCCCTTCCCCTGTCCACTGTCGCTGTGACTTCATCATAGAAAGCCACTAAATTTGTCAGGCAAGATCTGCCCTTGGTGAAGCCATTGCTGGTTGCCACCAATCACCTCTGGTTTGTTTTCCATTTGCCTTAGCAGGACTTTCAGCAGGATCTGCTCCATGATCTTGCCAGGCACAGAGGTGAGGCTGACTGGTCTGTAGTTTCCAGGGTCATCCTTTTTTCCCTTCTTGAAGATGGGTGTTATGTTTGCCCTCCTCCAGTCAGCAGGAACTTCACCAGTCTGCCATGACTTTTCAAATGTGGTTTGGCAACTTCATCTGCCAGTTCCCTCAGGACCCGTGGGTGGATCTCATCAGGCCCCATGGACTTGTGCACATTCAAGTTTCTTAGGAGCTCATAAACGTGATCTTGTGACGTGATGTGAGTGACCAACCAGTATACTGTTCACCCCTCCCCCCTGGCATGGATCTACACCTGGCACCCTATCAGTCTCACCATGTGGAAGTTGTCTCGTCATGCAGCCAGGACCTATGCGTTTCTGTAATGTGACGCACATTGTGCTAATGAGAATGTCTGGTCATGTTAGTGGTGAGAGAAGAGTGGTTTGCAGAACCTCTAAGAGCTCATGTGACTTAATGAGGAGGAAATTAGGACTACCACTGCCGTAGACTAATATGTTAAACCTATTTTCATCTGAATCCCATATTCCCCAAAACAGAGTTTACATAGGTATCAAATGTATAAAAATACTACTTATATCTTTCTTCAACCTCAGATATTTAGTATGCAGTGTCCCTAACTGATAAGCACTCAATGATATTTTAGAGACACAAATACATCTCATCAAATTTTAAACAATGTTTACTTATTTTTGTAGAAATAATACTGTGGGGTTTTTTTCCAGTTCAACTTTGTTGGAAGAATCCTTGGGCCCAGAGGACTAACAGCTAAACAACTTGAAGCAGAGACAGGATGCAAGATAATGGTCCGAGGGAAGGGCTCCATGAGGGACAAAAAGAAGGTAAGCTCTTGAAAGCTAGTCCAGTTTTGGATGCATGGTTTTTTACTTCCTCACCTCATGAAGGATAAGATCTTATCTCTTAGTCTTGTTTGTTGTGCTTTTACTAAATGCTTTTCTATTATGTAGTGTGTTTTAGAGACTTAGTAAATAATACAACTTATCCTAAAGAAGTTAAATATATCTGCTCCATAGTGGTGCAATTGGGAGTCTAATTAGCAATTACAAAGTATTGTATTTAAATACCAAAGACGTGTTTTTTGCAAGTGTTTGTGAATTGGGGAAAAAAAGTTGAATGTGTTTCTGGTAGTGAATTTTGTGACTCAGCCAAGAAGCACTGTTTCTAGATTTGTTTTGCATTCAGGTGGAGTTGTGATGTAATTAGGTCTGTTCCTTGCCCTGTCTTGTAATACACGTGCTGGAACTGAATGTCAAATGACTGTGGTGATGACTCCTGGAAGCAGATTTGATTTTTTGCAGGTTTATTTTCTAGCTATTTCCCTCCTCCTCTAGTTGCTGATGCTGAAGTTGCATTGACACCTCCACTGCAGTTTTGAAATACACACTTTGCACTACTCTTTACATCTTTGTTCTCATAAGTATTGTTTCTATTGGTTCTTCCTTTAGAAAACCTCCTATTTTTCTTACCTGATCAGTCATATAATACATTCAATTGATACATATGTAGCACTTAAAAATTAAAACGGAAAGCAAATGGCTATCTAGTTAAAAATCTCAGACCCCAGAGTTTGTGTCACTTTGAAAACTTCCTTTGATGCCTCTTTGTTTTCATTATCTGCTGTAATACTGTCACCCATTTTTCTCTCATTCTGCCTATAGCTATTCTGGATGTTTAGATTCCCAACTTTTGGGCGAACATCTGTTCTAACCTAGAGAGGCTTTGGTTGCACAATTTCTGTAGGACAGGATAATGTTGTCATCAATGCTTGATTTGTAAATGTTGTTTTTAAAACACAGTTTATGTCGTGAAGTACTTCTGTCTCTTTACTGGGGGTGGAAGGAAAGAATCATTTAATATATAAACAAGCCCTGCTGTTATCAGGTCTTGAAGTGTAAGTACGTAAATAGAACTTGAGAGGGTTTTTTGTGGTGTTTTTTTTTCAGTATTTTGAAATACAGATTTTCTGTGATTTGGGAATGGTACAAGACATGAAAATTTGAGTATTAAAGTTTCAGCATACTTCACTTGACATAACAAAATTTGTCAGTGTATGATTACCCTCATGCAGACAGTGTGAATTACATAGCTTTGTTTGTGGCTATTAATAGTAGTCAATTTTTTACATATTCTTTTGTATTGTTTAAAAAACCCCAAAATGTGTATGCTGGAGTGGGATATTTAATGAAATAATCCCTTAAAAAGTTTACAACTTCACATAGTGTTTATAAGAGAAGACTACTTGATCAACTCTTGAAAGCTACCACCAGGCTGGTGGATTAGTTAGACATTAAGAGTTATGGTAACATGTTTAATAAAGTAATTCTTTCTGTGTGGAATGTACTAAAATTTCATTTGCAGTGAATGAATTGTCAGACTATCAATTCAAAAAAGAAGTGCTAATTTATTTTTTTTAATGAGTACTTAAAATTCCTTTTATTTCTTTTCCAATTTAAACACAATTTGAAAATGACATCGTGTTTTTCATCAATAATGCATTTCCAGTCTTCATTTATGGGCAGAATTTAAGCTTATTGATGCTCTGTCTTAGGTTTAGGAATAGTAATTCCAGATCAAGGTAGTTCATCAGGAGATAGGTTTTGTATCTTTCTTCTAAACAGAAATACTACTTTCTAGTTAAGGTATGTTACTAGATACCATTAGCTGAAACATTCATGTGTCTGTTCTTCACAAAAATTAAGAATAGATTGAGGCCCCAAGAGTAATGGTCCTGAAATAATGTCTCTCTGTTAGTAATAAATGTATGTCTATTTAAGACAGTCATTAACAACGATCCTCTAATACATTCTTAAAAGGTTTACAAATTGGCTTTGCCATTTGGAAAAGCAGACTTAGTTGTGTTAGCAGTAGCTATACTTGCAAACAGCTAGAGAAGTCTGAAAAAGAAAAAAGCCTCTGGAGGCCTCAGTCGTTCTTCTAAAGAGATCCATTCCCTGTTAATTTTATTTGCAGACCCTTTCATAGAAAACATTAAACATTACTTTGGATTTCTGGAAATCGCTGTGTGTTCCTCGGCCCATGTTGTAATCCCCTTATTCCATTTGTGAAATCTCTTACAGAATCATGGAATGGTGGAGGTTGGAAGAGCCCTCTGGAGATTCTCTTGTTTAACACCTCTCCTTAAGCTAGGTCGCTCAGAAGAGGTTGCTTAGGATGATGTCCAGATAGCTGTTAGATTTAGTGCTCACAACCTCCCCCCACCATGCTTTAGAACCTGTTCTCTGCTGGGGGAACTCATCAGAAAAACCGATTCTTTCATCTTTGCCAGTATATGCGCAGAGACGAAATATTTATTAACAAAATTGTGCAGGTATGGATGCTAGGTAGTCAACCACAAAGCTAGCATCTCTCCTAAAAATTCTTACAACCAAACTACAGTTTAAGCTGTTTACTAATAACTTGATGGATTTATAGCTGCTTTGCCTTCAAATAGAACAGCAGTATATACAAAATTGATAGTGCCTACTCTGAGATGACTGGTCTTGTAGGTAAGGGGCTTTTCAGATCAAGGAGGTATGTGTTTTAATATTGTAATGATATGTTAATGAATAAAGTTCACTTATTAAGAACACAAGTTGCAGCAGTTCTGCATCTCCATGGCTTATTGATAAAGGTTTCTTCTGTTGACAAGTTCTTTCTTTATGTCTTCATATCTGTGGTGTCTCCTCTAGCCTTTTGTTTTACTTAGTCTGGAACCTTGCAGCACAGGCTGCAATCATCATCAATCTCTCAGAAACACTTAGGGGACATAGTTGCTAGAAAGGCATATGCTGTTTATTCAATGTGACCAGCTTTATTCCTTAAAGGCTCCGATCACACATGTAACCTAGGCATTTACTCAGTTTCACTTGGATAACAATCAGTCTGCATAGCTTGGGCAGGTGTACCATGTGGGGACTTGGTATTTTTTCAGTCTTCCCCACTCTTTTTTTTTAAGTTTTTTGTTTGAGTGTTCAAGGAATAATAGACAGTGTGAATTATTTGACTTTTGTCTTTGCAGAGAAGCTTAGAGGAGCTGAGACTTTCAGCCTCACATATTTTTTTGAAGCTTAGTAAGAACTTCTTATTCTTGCAGATGCCTACTAATGATAACAAGCTTTTTTATTTTCTCAAGGCACTTATGTCCTTGCATATTTTACTTTAAAATGCTAACACACTTCAAGGGGTAAAATACAGAAGTAATACAGTATTGTCTCATTGAAGGTTATGTTACATTAATTGTTTTTTTTTTAAAATACTTCCCTTTCATCTAAAGTTACTTAGAAAAGTGATAATTTAAGATTTTTTTCCAGGTTTTGAAAGAATTACTTGAAAATTAGAGAGACTAAGAAATTAAAGTTAAGTATATTTAGTATCTGCAAATCTAAAATTGCCCGCTGCTAGTTACAAAAAAAAAAAAAAAGAACAAAACAAAAACTCAAACAACCACAAAACCCAAAAGAAACAAAAACGAACAACCCTTCCCCACAAAACCAAAACAAACCCCCCACCTTCTTGCATGTGGAAAGAAATTAATTACTAAACCCCTGTCTATCTGTAATGTGACAGCTCCATGGTACTGAATACCATCTCTTACAGTAAACTGTCCATAAACTTCTCTTTTACTACCTTACTCGTGGTAGCAGAATCCAAGAGAAAATACCATGACTGATGTGCTGGAAAATAAACAATCTGAATTTGTTCTGTAAAAAAAAATAAAATTACACTCTCGTGTCAACCTGTGAACCAGCTAAAGAATTAGGAATCTTTATCATGTGGCCAAATTGTTTCATTTAGCATCACGTCGTAGAAACTGATGACAGATTTTCCTCAGAAAGCAAGAGAAATCCTCAAATCATTTGTATCTGAGGCTCAGCTGATAATCAGAATATCTCTCTAGGCAGCTTTAGACGAATTTAAAATCAAAACCTTAATTACTGAGAATATTGTGATTAGAGCCTGAAGGTACTTGAAAAAAGATTATTGGGGAGGAGAGAGGGGTTGCAGGCATTCATCAAAAGCTAATGAACCTGTAATTTAATTGAGACCAAGGCATTTTTACTTAGTCTGAATGCACCTCTGCTTAGGTAGTAAGAACATCTACTAATTTTCACACCAGTCAGAGAATGCTGGTTAGTAAAAGGAAAGACTGTTCAGTAATTAATAAGAAAAGCACTCTTCTGTGTAATCTTCCTTGTGTTACGTAAATTTCATAAAATAGACACTGACATGGTCATGGGGAGTGAGCTCTGTGCTCTTGAACACATGGACTGCTGTTACTTCACTTGCAGGTTTATGGTGCCTTATGGCATTAGGCTGGCGGCTTGCAGCAGTGTTGGTCTACTATGTCATATTTTCCAATTTCTTTCTGATTCTAGTCAAGCTTCTCCTCTTGAGTAGTGTGTGAGGAGTGAGTGAGCATCATTTGTTTCTATTCGATGAGGAAGAATCTTGCTGTGATACCTTTTTTTTTTCTTACAATTATTTCAAAGAGAAAGGCAGGTAGCTATATGTACTGGTTTGAGGCTAATTGGAATATTTTAATAGAGAAAATTACACTATAGGCTGTGAAAGGAAGACATGGTGATGTCTACTTCACTCATAGGCTTGCTGAGATGTTTAAGAGAAGAAACCAAAACATAGATAAGGCAGAGTCTGTAGGGGCACAGCGTCTTGGTCTAGCAGCTTCTGACTCTTTCTCCTCTCTGCTGAGTAATTTCACTAATCACTTTTTCTTCTAACCCTCCTGGCCGATCCTCCAAGCTCACCTTGTGTGTAAGCCAAACCTTGGGGTAAGGTATAGGGTTGGGGAGAAGGTGGAAGGCTGATGGGGAGCCCCTCTTTGAGTCTCTGACTTCTGGGAGGGTGTTGTGTTTCTGTATTACCTTTAACTTGTATATTTCTGTAAATATTCCTGTATATAGTGTATATATCTGCTTGTACATTGTGCTGAGCTGTAAATAGAGCTTCATTCCATAACTAACAGCTGAGTTCTAGTCTGGGTCATTTTACAAAGTGGGGGGGGGTGAGTAACTCCCAAACCATCACGCTATACAGTTCTAAATTTGAAGAACTCAATGCCTTCATCCACTGTACCAGCTTCAAATCCGTTACACTTTACTATATATTGGGTTGTTTGAATTGGTTTGTGGTTCCTGACTGCCAGCTTACTTGGTCCTACATCACTGTTCACCCTGCAATCAGAAATTAGGTAAAGTTTCAAGACAAACGGAGCTCTTGGTTAATCCCAGTCATGACCTTTGGCTGGTGCAGTTGTCATAGCAAATAAATAACTCCAGTTCTTTGAACTCTCCTTATTTGGGGTTTATGTGTTGTTTTGTTTCTTGTTGTTGGTTCTGTGGGGTTTTTTGATTGTTGTTGTTGTTTGTTTGTATTGAGTTGAGTATATTTTTTTTTTAAAGTAAGGCTAAAAAGGAATTTAAAAATTATCCTTAATAACCACACAAAGCTTAAGGAAAAGATCAGTGGAAAAAAAGTTTATCTGCCTCACGATTGGAGTATTTTACTGTGTTTAGATACTGTTCAGAATAGCATTTTAAAATATCTTTTAATCTTAGAAATGCAATCAGATGCACTTTGATTTCTAATGGAAATTCTTAAACATTTGATTTGCCGACATAAAATAATATGTACTTCATAGTGCATTTTATTAAACAAGCACTACTATTGCTACATTATAATTGCAGGACATTCAGCTTTTATATTCTGTGAATATTCTGTGTGAACAGATAATAAAGCTATGGTGCAGACACTTCTGTTGAGATGGAATATATTTAGCATACAGTAGGAAATATAACTCCTGTGTTTCAGAATGAGAGGTTAAGCAGCCTTCATTTTTATTCTCTGAATAAATTGCATGGCTCAAGACTGTTGGCTCTGAACTCTGACTACACACAAGCATGTTGTTTCTGTTCGAAAGTTTTGTTTGTCTGTGTTGAGAAATCGTGGCCGTGATTTGGAATGGCAAATAAAAAAAAAATTGTAGCTAGTTGTAAACGTGGCGTTTTGAGTGTTTGTCAGTACTGTTAGGAATAGTAGGAGGTTGGAAAAAAAAAAAAAAGGAAAAAAAATCTTAAGTGACTGGGAACATTGGCATGTGAAAGTGTAAAGCAAACCTGCATACATAATACATAACTAGAATGACTGTCCTTTTGCTGTCTTTGTGGTTTTTTGGAAGTTGTGTTTTTGGGATGTGTGGTTGGTTGATAGGCTTTTTTTCTAAAAATTAAAAAGCTTTTCTGACAATACCATTGGAATTTCTGACAGTCAAATGCTTACTTGTAAGTTTAGAAATAGAGCAGAATCCCCTGTCAGTATCCATCATTTAGATTACTGTTTGATAAAATTAATTAACATCTACTTACTGAAAACTGACTGAGGCAGTGTGGAGTAGCAGTTGAACATCTTGGGGTATCAGCATCATGCTTTGTTAACTTTAGTTGCATGTGGAAACTAAGTTTTTTTTAATATAAGGCTTGACTGCCAAACTGATGGTTGCATTCACTTGTAATTGCTATCAACTTCTGTGACTATTACATTAAAAGTCGTATTATGAGCAGACTGCTCAACTAAGATTAATGCATTACCCATAGAGCATATTTTTGACTTGACAGCATTCAGGTTATAACTTTAAGTAGAAAATTACTTAAAACATTCAGATTGAAGTATTTAAGATAGCACCCTGGGAGCAGTTTAACTGCAGCAGGTAACATCTTCTACAATCGCATTTTTTTCTAAATGCAGTTTGTCATAAACAAGCATTTCTGTGTTGAGGCTTTCATAATACTTAATTTTTGTCCACTGTGGTACTTGACATTTTAGTTTTAAACAAGTCATTTATACAAAGATACTACTGAACTTAAATATTTAACATCCGTCATTTAAATACACAGTGAAGAATGTGCAGTGTTAAGATGTGTGAGAATGCGTGAAGCGGTGTGGTGAAGAAAATCCTGTAGGTTAGAATCCAAGCCTGTTTAACAATGTATTTGGTGGTTGGCCTTCCTAGAGCTTGGTTGTGTACTTGGCCTTCCTAGAGCTTGATTGTAAAGCATAAGATATAATCAAAGTAATTTTGTTTGCTTGGAAGTTAATATTTTTAGTAATGAGGCATTCACAAAACAGGCTTTTTTATTCCAATTTTAAAACCTTTATTCTATTTGTACAAGCAGCTTTGAATGCAAGAGGAGTCATTTTTTGACTGTATGCTGTATACGTTTCTGTGTGCTCAATACTAAGTTGCAGCTTTGAGCAAATTTTAATGCTATTTAGAGAGATGTTATTCTATATAATGTGGAAAGTAACTGAAGCCTTTATGATTAACTTAGACAAAGTTGATTATATGTCATCTGAGAAATTAAAGTTAAATTCATAAATGGTTAACTGGATATTGAATTAATTAGATACAGAAATAACGGACTTAAGTAGTATTAAGTATTCTGTTAAAGATACTGGAAGCTGCAGGCTGGAGTAATCAAAACTATGTTAGTACAAAATAACATGTATTATTTACTTTCCAATTATTTGTTGTTCTGTCAGTTCCCTGTGAGCAAAAAAACCTCTTATGATCAAGAGGCAAGACAATCTGTATTTTGAAATTGGAGAAAAATAACACAAAGTGTAGTTTAAAAAAAAGCTTGTATCAAGGGAATTTTCAATTGTTGTCTGAACATCTGTGTATAAACAAGTCTCTTATAAAATAAAACTCTTTGATCTGCTGAGTAATTGACTCATTTTAATCTCTACCATATTAGAAAGTCCCTTTCTGTAAAAATTACTCCTAAACTTTTGTTATTTGGGAAGGGCAGAGCATGTTGTGTTGTAAGAAGTTGAGTAAACTACAGTTTGCAACTGTTGATATCTGGCGTTTGAGTAGAAGTCTTCAGAGGCCTGGAGAACATTTCATGCTGAACTGTTTTGAAGTACTGACACAGTTTTCTGCGAAGAGTTAAAAAATTAACATTTTGATTTTGTTTTGTGTAGCAAAGTAGTGAAAGATAGTAATGGTTTAAATAATGAACATTTACTATAACACGGGAGTTTTCTTCCATGCAGCAAAAACGAGAAAACGCTAAGAGACAGGTTGATGAACTTAGATGAGGCTTTAATGGTACAGGCATTCTTATGTAGTCATATGATTTCTTAAAACTTTAATCTTCTCTCACAGGAGTAATAGTGTTGAGTTGTATCTAATAATACTATAATGAGGGAACTGATTATTGTAAGATTCCCTAAATGATAAAATCGGTGATATTTTCTTATCTTCACATCTTCCTGAGTTGTGAAAGAACAAATACTTAAAAAAAATTTTTCTTCCTTTTTTTCTTTCCCCCCTCCACACCCCACCCCCCCCCCCCGAGTTTCACAGGCTTTACCACTGTTCTCATTTATCAGCGCCATTAACCTTTCCGGATTCTGGATTTTTCTAGGCCAAAGTGGAAGATTTTGGTTTATCTGTGGCTGATTTTTTTTCATTCTTAAGAATTAATGCAATGGTGTAAGTTTGGTTTTACCAGAAATGACTTGTGTTCAGTATTCAGTTGAATACTGTGAAACTATGCCTGGATTTTTGTGTGGGAAAGACCATGTTTCGCTTGAGGCTCACTGGAATTTCCCTTTACTTTGTAAAGATTGCTTACTGAAATGAAGGAATGGAAGCAGATCCTATTGATTCAAGGAAGAAAACAGCATGCCTGTGCATTTCCTGAGTTAGGTACCAGTTCTTGGCATCTCTTGGTTTTCCATATTTTTTAGGAGCTATTAGCAGGCAGAATATAGACTGTTTTTTAGCATACTGAATTATAGCATCTTAGGTTGAGATTTAACAAATTTGTTGAGGCTTTTCTATGTAGAGGAAAAAAAGTAAGCCCAGAAAGAGAAACTACTATTGCCAAAACTGAATACTTAAATTACTAATGACACAGAAGAAAAATATTTTACTTTCTACTCGTTTATTATTTTTCCAGATGGAAATAATCTGTAGTGTTTCATTGCAGCAGGATAATGGATATTACCTACAGTACAGTATATTAAGGATATTAATGAAATTCAGGAGGCTGTGTAGATGTTAATGGGAATGCAGTGGGACAGTAACCTTAATACAGTCTTTACTGCGGTGTTAGGAGCTTTCCCCTCACTGAAATTTGCCAGACTAGCTCAGATGACTTGGAAACAAAATGAAGTTGTATTTACAGCAAAGCTAAATTTACAAGCATATATACACACCCAAAAAAAAAAAAAAAAAAAAAATCAAGTATTTACGTTTATATACAAGTTAGAAATAATACAGAAATACAAACTCCCTCCCAGACAAAGGGGCTCAAAGTTACCCTCTCTTTCTCCCTCTACTTTCCCAGACACATAAACAAAACAACCTGCAAAGTTTATATGGTTATATGTTAGTGGTGGGATTAGAGTGAAGTGAAGAAGAGAATAGGGAAACATCTCAGGACAGAGTGGGACAGATTATTTACATTTTGGCTTTTTATCCCTCTCAGCAAACCAATGAATGATACAGATTTCATTGTTATTTTCTTTTCACAACCAATGAGCTAATTTCTGTTATTAAAATATTCCAATTAGCCTCCAACCAACACATTTACATTTTTCAGGTATAGGGGAGGAATTTATTGATATATGGTTTCACATTTTTATTAGTCTTTTCTGAGAACAGTTAGTAGCATGTCTACCAATTCACATTTTTCAGATTTTTTTGGGCAGTAAATGGGCGATATTTTGATGAATATAGGACTCACGAAGTGTGTGCACATTGAATATATCTTAAAAAAAAAACCATGTGTTTAAAACTTGTAACAACTCAATTGAGTATGCACATTTAAGGAAGAAAACTTAGGATAAAATAGGAAGAATTATGTAGAAATTTAATGGGTGGAATCAGTATAGTGTGAAGGTGTCTTAGTTGTTATAACAATGTTATGAATTTGCTACAGAATTTCTATGAAGCTGCAGAATGTTTTCGTGTGTGAAGAACTAATCTTTCTGGGGTATGAATAAATGCACAGTAATGCAGAGCGTAATCCAAAATAATTTATAGAGCAGTTATATTTTCATAGCAAGAGCTACAGGGAGGTTTTTGCTTCTTGTGTCTTTGTAGGATCATGAATCTCTTAATGATTATGTTGCTTTTGTTTATAACTAGGTCAACATATTTTTTTCTTTTGCTACTCTTTCATGAGCTTCTCCCATCTTTAATTTTCCTTGCTTTAACGTACAGTTCCTCTTAGGTCTCTACAGAGAATTTCTCTGGCTGTCTTTTTCCATCTTGATCTTTGCTGAGTGCCTTCTGAATGGTCATGTGCTTTGTAAATAAAATAAAGGGATGGTTAATTTCCACAGTGCTTCATTTATCTTCTGAAAATAGGATGGGATGGTGTCAAAGTGTGCTAAACTGAGTTTTAGTTTCTAGGAGCACTGCATATGTTTGTGTGAAGGCAGTTAAAGATACAAACACTGGAGTTAAAATTGTGTTGCAACTGTGGGACTTGAGTAATTCAAACAAGGAAGATAACACGAGGCAAAAGAAAGCCAACAACAACTAATTAATAGAATCATTTAACATGCTGTCTGAAAGGGAAGGAAAGAAGTTAGAGTAAAAAGTAAAAGAAGTATTTCCTAGGGCTTGGGATGATTGGTGAATTTGTGTTATTTACTTACCTTGAAGCAACTGGAACATGAACTCTGAACATAGTAGCTTCTGAAGAAGTGTGCAGAGTAATTAATATTGCCCTCAGACTTGCATAGAGATTTTTGTACGTAATCTGTAGGTGCAATTAAAGAATTGAGTAAAAATTCTACTTTTAGATTAATTTGTATCTGTCATAGTTTTTTTGAGTGCGAAAGACTTAGATTGTTTTAGTCTCTTTAAGGAAAACAGACAGTAAAGTGATTACCCTTTTGCTGAATTGGAGAAGAATACAGAAAAGTTGTATTTAGAAGATGTGCAGGAAAAAGTATGGCATACGTGAATCCTTAACACCTGATACAGATATAGTATACATAAAAATTCACCCAAAACTTTCCCCCCAACCAAGCCAAAACCCCGGTGCTCCTTTTCTCCCCCCGCCATTGTCTGTCTCCCAGTCAGGACCAAACAGGCTGAAATTCACTTCAGTTGTGGCCTTGAAGGCCACAGCCCGCGGGATACTCCTGCATACTTACCTAGATAAGAATCCCTCCTGAGAGCTGAAGAGGAAGGGAAAAAAAAGAGAGGGAATTGACTTTGCTGCCCACTTACAAAGTGTTGGCAGGATTATGGAATTCAGTAACAAAAACTACAGTATCTGGGGATGACCAACCTGTCCCCTGGAATGGCTCTTGGTCTCTGTACTTTTCTCAGGAACCTGAGAGCCCCTCAAACCATGATAATATCTCAACTAGAATTTTTGAAATCTTTTGATTTCAAAAAAACAAGTGCAATGGACAATGTAATTATGAACCTCAAACCATGATAATATCTCAACTAGAATTTTTGAAATCTTTTGATTTCAAAAAAACAAGTGCAATGGACAATGTAATTATGAACCAAACTTTCCTGACTTTCATGCACTATTTTGCAAGTATGCTAGTGGTGTTTTTCCATGCAGAAATTGAAGGACTTTTTTCTTCAGAAACAGAACCTGTTAGTTGAGTGCCTTGTTGTGTCATGTGGCTGGTTAGTGGATATAATGTAAATATTTGACTATAATACATACTAATTCAATTTTAAAAAATCATACTCTGTTTGGTGCAGGTTGTACATTTTCCCCCCAGTCTTTCTCTACTGTTCTGACCATGTTTTATGGCACGGTGTTGATGCAACTGTTGTCAGTGAGGATAACATTTTGTGGAAGTAAAGAGGAGTTGGATGTTCTTCTGTGGGGTCATTTAATTATTTGGATGAGTTTAATTTTTTTTTTTTTAATTGTTGGTATTGTGGTGGATTTCTTTGGATTTAAAAACCAAAAAATCCCATTGTGATAGTTTGGGAGTTACCTGCCCCCACACGCAATGAAAATCACCTAGACTACACTCAACCAGCTGGAAGTTAAAGGATAGAGCTATATTTACAGCTTAGCACAATTTACAAGCCTCTCTCTCTATATATATACACAAACACACACACAATATACAGTTATATACAAGTTAAAAGTAATACAAGAACACAAAATTCCTCCAAAACAATCAGATTGCCAGGAGGATCCCAACCCAAACCTCCACTCACTTTCCCCCCTTTTCCCCTCCCTTCAAAAATAATCAGATCAATCCCTGTATATATCACGTGATAAATCTGGAAAGATCTGAGGTGAGATGTCAAAAAGACAAGGAGGTTAGAGGAAATAGAGGGTTAGGTCAAATCAGAGTTAAGGCAGAAAACAGCCGCAGACCCCTGCATTGAAAGGAGCAGAACAACAACTACTGAGAAGTGTGTGAGAAGTGAGTGTTTTATCTGTATTTTGACTAGCTGCGTTTCTCAGCAGAAGTATGAGTGATAAAGGTTACTCTTGTTTTTCTTTCTTCTCACAGCTGAGTATTCAATTTCTCTCAGTAAAATATTCCAATTAGTCTCAAACCAGCACAGAAGTGTGGTGGTGGTGTTTTTTTTAATCAACAACTGTTTAGCTTCAGAAAACTTCTGGCTTGATAGCCGGCTAAATCAGATTCCATTGTTACAACCAGAAGCTGAAAACTGTGCTTTCTCTTCTCTTATCCTGTCATCTCTGCAGTCTGGAGCTCTGGGAACAGTTCCCAAAATCCCATCCAAACCATGGACATGTTCTCCTGGTTCCCAGTATTTTTTTTCTTTTCTGGCTCTCACATTTCTCCATGTCAAAATAACAGTTCCTTCCATAGTGTCTGGATAACAGATACTAACATTTGGCCTATAGAAATTTGTTTGTTTGGTTGGTTTTTTTAATTAGCTTGATCATGTACTTTAGTCCTTAGTGTTTCTGCTGTGGTGGTACTTTGAAGTGTAAGAAAAAGAAGTGGTGACAGCACATGGTCCATTCTATGGGAAAACTACTGTTCACTTTAGCAATTGCATGTTTGCTATTTAATAAGAAGCAATGTTTTAGAAAGATGGGCCACCTTGCATGTTAATACCAGTTCTGTCACTGCTTATGTACAGTTTGGAGTATTTCTATAAATTATCTGGAGTATGTGCTTCTGCAGCTGTACAGAAGCAATTAATATTTGCCTGGCAATGGGATACTGCTAAAGGATTAGAATGCTAAACCACATTTAGCCAACTGTCTGAATCCACTTCAATCCATATTTGCAACCATATGTAAAGGAAATTTAATTTTTAGGTTGCGAGAGTTCTTGGAGTTTGGGTGGGTTTTTTTAGCTGGCTTGGTGAACTGACAAAATAAACAATATATAATTTGAAGAACTATAAAAGCTAGTATCTGACAAAGCATAGTGGTTTGTCAGATACTCCACACACACTGTTATTTTCTTCTCACGGCCAAGGATTTAATTACTCTTACTAAAATATTCCAATTACCCTCAAACCAGCACACAAAAGAATTTAGATTTAGAATTAATTTTTATAGGAAGAGTGTATGTCTTTTTGTATTGACATTGTTTTAATCACTTCCCACCTAGTGAGTAAATGAGCTTCAAATGCCCAAGTGGTCTTTGAGGTGGCTTTGAAACAATCATGTATGTTTCAAGTTGACAACACTGGAACTGAATGCTCACTTAAATTTTGGCTGGCAAAAAGACCTAAAGCTTAAATCTCTCAACTCACACTGACTCATAATAGCATCAATCAGAAAAGGTCTTAAGCAACGTTGCAAACCAAAACAAGTGATAAATTTTGTAGTTATTAATATGGTTTGAAATACTGAAACTAATCTGGAAATTAGTCAGTATGTGGTGAGACTTTTTTTGCAGCCCAAATAGAGTTTCAGATTTTTTTTGGTATCCAGTCTTCTAAGTTCAGTGTAGCTTAAAATGTATCTTTTCAGAATAATTTGCAAGTGGGACTATTAAGTAGAGAAGATTTGACTAGATAATACTGTGCTACTCATCTTGCCAGATGCAGAAACTGGAAGCAGTCTGGCATTTTTAATATGCTTTTGGATTCTGGACTTTCACTGTAGTACATACAGGATTTTTCCAGTGTCTGTCTTGGAGAACCACATAATAGATGGGGAAGTGTTTGCAGGGATACCACTGGGAGGGAATATTCAGTTTCTCCTGTCAGCAGTATGATTCTTTACGTCATGCTGTAGTGAGTAGGAGTTCAATACACAGGTTGTGTTTTCTGCGTGAACAGTTGTTTATAGTGACCCTTAGGGAAGAAGCAACAGAAGCCATATAAAGGTTGCATGGGCAGCAAGAGCAGGCTGACAGGCAATGTGTTTTGCCTTACTGGCTGGTTAAATAAGGCTTCTTTGTTGTAAGAAAGGGAAAGATAAAATCAAGTCGAACGTTTAAAGGGAAAAAAAATGAAGCAGATTTGAAGACCCTCAAAATGTCAAATAATTTGTCACACACATTCATCTATTGGCTCGTAAATGTCAGTTCTTGTAAAAGACCTTTCCAGCTTTTTTTTTTTTTTCTTTTTTTTTTTTTTAATCTGTTTCCAGAACATTTCAGGGGCTATTCCTAGGTTTCAAAGTGAAACTAATTTCATTTTTTTCTCCAAGTTTTAAAGTGACCTCTGAATCTGATATTTTGTAATCTTTTGCGCTTTCCTGACCTTGAAAAAGGATCTCTGCTTCTGTGTGAGACATACGGAAGGGTGATTGGCAATCATGGAATCAACTAGCAAAGAAAGCCTTTTTGTTAACTTGAGTTACCTGTCTTGAAAGCTAAGCTTTAGGAAAGAACTGCTACTGCTTCGTTTGTTGGTGTAAATTTCCTTACAGCTGAGTCACTGAAAACACAGGCCTGGTTTTAGCGATCTTTTTTCCCCTCTTATTAGCTTGTAGGTGATCTCATGATCATTTAGAGAAAGAGCTGCCTATTCCTCACTCTCATTTTGTGTCTGCTTCTTTGGAGTTTTGCAAGAGCCAGCTTTCCAAAGTGTCAGTGGCAGACCATAGTTGTGGCTAACACTATGTTGCAGACTAGTCGACAAATATTGCAGTAGCTCTGCTCTTCTGGACTCTTCCGAGCTTCTACTGAACATCCTTTCTCACCATTTTAACCTGTGAACAGTGCATTTCTGAAACTGTGAGTTGCTTCTAGAGGCCCCATAAAATATGTCACAAGCACGCAAGCTTATCTATCTGATCTAGGTGCATAAAATTTTAAATGTGCACTTCTTGTAGAACAGATTTGTGGGCCCTCATAAAGAAAAGTGTGTTTCAAAACGAGCGTTATTGCCAAAATTAAACAAGTAACCACTTAATTTCATGGGGACTTCCTTTATATGAGCGTGTTTTCAGTGTACAAGGAAAAAAGTTCTTATATTCAATATTTCATCATTTTTTACTGTGAAATCTAATATCAACACATTATCATTAACTATATACAAACTAACGAGATTTTGTTAATTTGAATATGTAGTGAGCTAAGGTATTAATAGTAACAGTAGTAGGAAAAGTGCCCAAACAATATGGTATTTAGTTGTAGCTTAGTTAACCACTATCATATATATATTAAATTAATTATCAGATCATTTTCATTCCCTGATGAGCTGTATTCTGGGTAATAGACACTCTCATACTTGCTTTTAAAACCCAGATAGATGCAATCTGTTGGAATGTTTTTAAGACAATAGCTATTTAATGAATAGCTTATGTGTACAGGAGAAAAGAATAAGCTTGATTGCTTACAATCTGACATTTGAAAAAGCATTTTTTAAGATATCTTGTATTTCCATATCTAATTACTGTGTAATCAAAACTAAGTGAACTGTAGCTGCTTGAAACCAAAAAAAAAGAAAGGCAATCATCTTTACAGGGGGAAATATCCCACTTATATGCAAGGCTGTCTGAATATTAGAATTATATTTTTCTTGTGTTTAATTATAGGTGTCTGACTGAGCAGTGAATTTATGCCTGTGTATTAAAGGAGTGAATGTGACCCTGAAACATCAGCTTTCCTTTGTTGAAGCAAAGCATTGGCATTGAGAGAACTTAACAGTGTTGTGTATTTTGATGATAAGGGATTGTGCCAGAATAGCTGTTAATTACCTGCTTTGTTTGATGTGGAAAGTAGTGGTTCCACACTTTTCTTCCCACCAGTGGCAGTACTCAATTAAAGCTTGTATTAAGCAGTGATAATGCTCTTGTTTATCTGGTGAGGAAAACGTGAGGTGATGACAATTAACAGGATTTTTTTCAGGTGTTTGGAGGCTGATTTATGTGTTGTTATTTGTTTGGGGTTTGGGGGGAGGGAGGGCAGGGAGGTGTTGGGTTTTTTTCTGTCTCATAAATCTAGTGATGGTAAAGAAAAAAGAGTTTTGTCGTTTGGTGTGATGTATTGTTTTTTTGTTTAATTCTTTGACTCTTAAATCCTGAACTTAACATAGTGGCTCGTAGAAAATAAAATAAATCCTTTCCTGTAATGTAGAAGAATTTGGAGGATTGTTGTTCTGTATATCTTGGTTCATGTCATTACAGTGTGAAGCATCCTTATTTCACTGTGGGGTCTTCTTTGGTTTTGGAGTGTGTTTGTTACTGTTTAATGTGTTGCTTATATGTGAGAAAAAGAGGGGAGTTAAATGTAAAATTTATTGCTCAAGCTTTTCTATTTCAAGTATTTATGTTTTCTAATGGAGCTGTTTTTCTCAGGTTCTATTAATACTTACTTTGTAATGTCTTCAGATCTGATTTTGCCAGGTTTTGTAATCATATTTATATATTTTTCCCAGATACCTTAATTATGTGGCAGAACTGAATGCAGTATTTTGAGTGGTAACTCTTCAGCCTGAGATAGAATTCTCTATGTAACAACCATTTTCATGCATATCTAAACAGGGTAAAACAAGAAAGAGTAAGGGAAGGAGTAGAAGAAAGACTTGATAATCTGAGTGGATCTTGTTTCATCCAGTATAGATTAAGGGTTATGGTAACACTTAAAATTCATCAGGCAAATGTATTCCATTCATCCAAAGAAATTAAGGAATGGTTTGGTTGCATTGCTTAAAAAATTTGGGGGGATCTATCTTCAACAAACTTGAATAGGTTTAGTTGAGAGGGAAAGCTGAATATTTAATGCTAGACTTATTTGGTCCAAAATGTGAAAGATCAAGTGAAAAGGAGTAGTTAACTGTAAACAGCTTTTAAGCATGTACACAGTGCTTTTGAACATTTTAGCAGATATGGCAGCGTATGATAATTCAACTACAACTTTAGGGCTTTATCTCTTAGGTGAATAGAGATCACAAAGTAAGACTGTGCAATAATTAGACACGATAGTATTTGTTCAGAAAGCATGTTGCTCATACTGAATGGTTAAGCAGTAATGTCTAGTCTTGGATACAGCCTTAGAATTGAACAACAAAAAAACCCCATTACTTTAAAAAACTTTGTCAGGTGTTGAAACTTGAAAGTTTTTCTTACTTTTTTTGAAAGCTTACAGGAGTATCATTGTTAAAGAGTAGAAAGCTAGCTTATACTTCTCAGTGGAGCTTTGTGATCTCACAAGATACAAGCAAACATCAGAGAAAAAGCAGATTAAAAGAAGTTTTGTTTGACCGTCATGGTTTAGAGAAAGAAAACTAGAAAGCTTTACTTGGATGAGATCTTGTAAATGCCATTATTTTGAATTGCCCTGCTTTTCTTTAGAAGTAAATGTTTTCTGGGCATTTCATGAGATGATTTAATTGCATGTGATTAGGAATAAATTTTCTCATGACTACCAATTACATTTTCTCTAGATAATTCATAAAGTCAAACGTCAATTTGTCCCTACTCACCCATCAATGAATACAAAGTAAATAGTGCTATGCATTAAATTTGATAAGTTATTTTATGATCTGACAATTTGAAGTGACATGATCTCTATTTCTTTAACTGTTTTTCCAGTTTTCTTTCTTCTGCACTGAAAAGAGAAAAAAAAAGTAGAATTTGAGATGCATTTAGATCAATAGAATTATTTCATGGCATTGCAGTGCTTCAATACATTTTTAGTATAGCTGCATTAACTCATCCAAGTAGGATTGATTAGGTTCTGCAGTGATTTGACAGCTTCCTGTGATCAGACCTGCTCATGAATAGTTATTTCACTTTATAGGTGAATGTGACAAGCTACACCATCCAGTAAGAGATTATTTTCGTAATATTAAAGCTAGTTTGAGGCTTCCTTAATCGTTCATGTATTTAATATAAATTCCCAACTTCAGATCAAGTTGAGGACTAAGTTCTTCCAGAATGAATAGTCTTAAGTGGACATACTGTACTTTTTGTTCTCTGTAAATCAAAGATAATAGGACAATCAGCTTGTTCTGATTACATTTCATTTACTTTTTGAGCACTTGAAAAAAAAGTGGTAACATTTTTTCAGTGTTTCATTATGCATTTCAGGAACTATTGAATGTGCTTTCTTTTAGAAAAAAATCCTTTTTCCATATAAAAAAAATAAATATTGTGATGTTCAGCTTTGCCTACACTTTAATCTGCTGTGTTGTCACAATCTCTCCATGCAGGTCTCTTTGCAGAGTAAAAAAATGTGCCTTTTTTTCCTTGATGATGAAAACAGTACCATTAAAAAAACATGTCATAAAACTTGATTTTATTGCAGATGTATACAATGAATCATGATATCCAGCAGTCTGAGATCCTGCCTATTTTAGATCAGCAACTAAAAAATTGACAATGTGAACAATATTTTATTTATGGTTAGGGCCTATAGAGCATGTCTCACACTTGCACTTCCAGCTTTTAGCTTTAGCACTTGTGTGCATCTGGCAT
Source organism: Eubucco bourcierii (assembly GCA_013396675.1). NCBI lineage: Eukaryota > Metazoa > Chordata > Aves > Piciformes > Ramphastidae > Eubucco > Eubucco bourcierii. The sequence goes on from VWZE01013589.1 coordinate 352,346, forward strand.
TGGAAGTATTCTGTCTGCTGAGGTCGTTCTTGAGCAAAACTGCATACGGTAGATAGTGGCAATATTGATGTTTGTTATCCCCTCTTTCCCTTTTCTTAGCCATTTGTACAGTTAAGAAGAGAATGTGATTCTATAAAGGGTAAAAGTGCAAAATTTACTGGGAAAGAAGGTAAGGAGAATTTAGGCCTTGGAATGTCTGTGCCTTAAAGCTAATTTTTTGTTTTTTTTTTTAATGAAATGCGATTTTGAGTGATTCCAAATGCTCTTCAAGAAAATGTGAAGAATTAGTGTAGAAACAAACTTTTAATTATATGTATTAGTAGAGTCAAGTTATGATGACCTTGGATATATTTTAAACCAATTTGTAATGGTTACTGTCAGAGCAGTTCTTTTCTCTTGAAAGGTAATCACCTATGATATATTGGATGCCAGATTAGATCATCCTGATGATTACTTCTGGTCAAAGTCTCTGAAATTGGAAAAAAAAATTACTTTGATTTTAGCTTAGATATAGAAAGAAGAATAACAGTAATGTGAGCTGAATAAAATTTCAATATATTGTAATGAGACAATTTATAAAATTTTATATGAAACACAGAAACTTTCTTTTTCCATATATGTGTATATAGACAATGTGAGCGTGTTTGTTACTGAAGGATCTAACAGTTCTATAGTCAAGTTGAGTTAAAGGGTTTTTTTTCCCACCATGTCCAGCTTTTTGCATCATGGACTTCATATGCATATTTCTGTATACTAAAATTAAAGCAGTTTATTGGTGAGAACCAAGCTAAAGTTTGGGGAGTTCAGTATTGTTTGGCTTCACGTAATCACAGATAATCACATTTAAAGTATGTAGATTGTGTTGCTTTGGTCCTGGTGTGATAGGGCACTTCTGTAATAGCCAGTGTCTCATTAATCCTGAATTCAAGAGCGTACTCAACAGCAAGTTTTAGTTATTACAGTATCGTGCTTTAGTTGTGCATCTTGTTACTCTCCTTACCCAGGGAAAAACTTCACTGAAACATATTTACAGGTTTTGGAGAGTTTTTTTCTGTGTTAAGAGAAGTATGTTTACCTCTGTGACAAATTTGAGACTGTTCAGAGCTTTTTGTAAAGAAAAGGGCAAATGAGACATGATCTCACTAACAGGCAATGGAAAATTAAATTCTGTAGCATGTTTGACGGAATAAACAGTACCAGACCTGAGAGATCAGGAGGAAGCTAGCAGTTGTAGTAGTTGAGAACCATGTAGTTATTTGGAGGTGAACATTGGGATGTACAGAACTTGCAGAGTGCATGGATTTCAGTGTTCTGCAATGACCTGGCTAATGACAGACTATACTTGGCTGCATACCACAAAAAAAACAAAACAAAACCCCAAAAGCCTACCAAAAAACCCTCAGACAAACTAAACAATAAAACACCAAACAAAAAAACTACAAAACCCCACTCAAACCAACAAAACGCTTTTGTATCTGGTAATCTTAAAGTGAATTTGACTCCGTATAAATAAGGTTTTCTTTTAAGTGGGTGATCTAATTGATATTGAAATAACAACAGATGTCCTTAAATCCAAATTTAATTCAAAACTTTGCACTAAATATTTTTGTCAAATCACTCAGGTTTGAAGAAGCTTGCTCATTCTTAAGGAAAGTAATGCCTGAGCTTTGTAAGTTAATCATATTAGTAGTCCTAAACAGAAAAAATCTTCTTGCTGTCACAAATTGCTGAAAGTTTTCTGTAAGTGGTATGGTACTATATTTGGACTGATCTAATGGTCAGTTGCCATTAAAAACCTTAGGGCATCTGTTAACAGTGTTTTGTGTTAATCCTCAATTTGGTTTGAATTTCTTAAATTGGTCCCTGTGCAATTATCCAAGCAGCAGGGGCAACTCAGAGGAAGTGGCAGAGTCAGGTCCACTGTTTTCAGTGATAGACAGTTGTTAAGCTTGCAGAGTTAAATTTCACCCTTAAATTCCATGATTAGAGGTACTTTGGTGTCAGTGTTAATTACTTTAACTCATAGTATGCTATGTCACCATTAATTTCACCCAGTAAAGAAAGACTTTTTTGATGAGAAGGATGCTTGTTCAACAGAAAACACTATAATTTCATTAATTTTTTCTTCATAGCCTCAAGTCAAGAATCTAATGTATGATACTGGGATTAAGATGCCAGATTATAGACCTCTAAGGTATCCTTCAGAACTGAACTCGATTATCCTTATTTTGACTTATTTTATAATTGTTAATTTTCAATATTTTAGAGAAAGATTGTTGGTTTGGTTTTTTCCCTTTTAAAAAACAAAAATTTCTAATCATTTCATAGTTTATCTCTGGATGGAAAAACACAGCCACCAAGCACACTCTCTTCCACTCCCAAGTCCATCTTCAAAAAAAACCCCAAAACAACAAGAATAAATCCCAATACAACCTAACTGTACCTTGCTGGAAGATTTAATCCAGTGTCAGTTTACCTTCTGCTCCTTACAACTAGAGGAATAACTTTGTAATTGATATTAATACACAGAGAGCTACATTGAAGAAAAGAGCTAGGGGTAGAGAAGCCCAGGTCTTTGACCTGTTTGTGTGCAGAATTCAGAATCTCTTTAGGTGGCTGAAGCCAATGCTGTCCCTGAAAGAAATACTTATTTATCTGTACCTTGAGTCACAAGGTACTCGTATTTGAGTACATCAAAATAAAATGCTCTTGGAGATAGGTGTCATGGCTAACACCAGTTTAGAATTTCAGCAGCATCATTTTCCATGTATGTAGTAATGAGGAATTTCATCCAGTTCACTGATTTGACATTACTGAAAACATTGATAATCACCTTGCACTGGTCAAGTATACTTTATCTGTGATACAGAATTTAAAGACAACTTCACACAGTAGTGTTTTAAGTGTGTACTTTGGATATATTCTCCTTATTTTTAGGCATCCTTCTTTGTTTTTTTTCTTGATTGAATGTTTTTCATAAGCAACATTTTAACCTTATTTATGAAAAAAATTAGACTTCCTTCTTCAGTATGTTAGTAATTAGTATTAATTAGCAATTACATAGTTGATGTGTGGGAGGAAGGAATGGAGGAGGGGCTTTAAACCATTTAAAAAAAATTATTATCCCACCTTTTTTTTTTTTTTTTTTTTTTTTTNGAGGTTACTCTAGCAGGAATGGGTATTAGTTAAATAAGCTCTTTGCTCATTTGCATATGGTATGAATTTGACCTTTCTTATTTAATTAGCCTCATACTATCAAAAGAAGTGCAGTATCTTGTAGAAGAAATATTTTGGCAGTTTCTATATTCTGTTAACAGCATCATCATAGTATATGTATACACTGTCTTACAGTTATGTTGTGTAGTGGAAGAGAAAATCCTGTTTGTCTTCCTTTTATAGGTAGCAAACTCATGGATTCCCCCCTCCCCCTCTTTTTTATTTGTGACGAACTTCTAAAAATTGTTTTTCTACTTATTTTGGTATTTTGAAACATAAAAAGTCCCTGAGAAGGATTTGAGATTTATTGTTCTGATTATTATTTTTTTATCTTAAAATTGTGACATACAGTCATTTTATGTGGAATTTTTGGTAGAGTGGTCTTCTTTTGCTTTTCTTTTGTGTTGTTTTTAGCTGGGGTGGGCCGTTTGTTTTTCCCAAGTTTTGTTGTGGATTTTTTCTTTGTTTGGGTTTAAGTGTTTTGGTTGGGCTTGTGTCATTTGGAGCTTTTTTGTTTGGGTTTTGAGGAGGTTTTCTGTGTGTATGATACTAACGAAATTGTGCAAGTCAGTAATGATAGTGCAGGTATACTTAACCCATTAAATACATTTTGTGTTATTTATCACTTGAGGGAGGTGGGGATGAGGAGAGGAAAGCTGGAGTTTGTTCAGTGTTCTGTGACTCAGCTGCTGCTGATTGTTTTCCCTTAACTAGATTGTCTTATGGCTTCTTAGGATGTCACTCTCAAGTGAAAACACGAATAAATAGGACCCATCACAGGATAAAATAAAACCCCTAATTCCAACTCTTCATGCCTCTCTTAAACATCTTAAAGAAGCAAAATAGGGCACAAGCCCAATTCTTTTTTGCTTTTCAGGTCTCCTTTAAGAGCAGAGACAACCATGATCCAGCAGTTTTGGAGGTAGAGGCAAGTAAATGTTTTACTTCTTGTAGACATTCTGATGAGTTCTCAAATCATAGGTGATTTGCAAGGAGTCCCTGGGAGAAAAAGAATCTCCAATGTGCCATCCTACCTCCTTTTCTGAATGATAAATTTACTTTGTATGTTTGACGTGTAGAAAAATATATTTAAGCTATTACTGGCAAAGCTTCACATCAGTTACTAACTGTTGCAGTACCTAGTTGGTGTAAGTATACACAAGTTTAATTTAGTAAGGTAATAATAGCGTCTATTTTTCTTGTGAACCTATCTTCAAGATGTAAATTGTGTTGGGGCATTCATCATAGCGATTCTCTCTGGATAATGTTTGCTATCTCTAGCTGCTGGTGCTTAAATCAGCTTTTCAGCATTCTCACTAAGGACTTTAGATACTATGTAATTGTGTCTGTGCTGGGGACATTTCTGAGAGCTCCTGTTGAGTTTCTCCTGAAGATGCTAGCTGTGCTCTGGAATTGGTATTTTTGCTCTTTTCTGAAAGCTGCATTGAAGGTACAGGAAGAGATTATCCATCTGTATTGCTGAGGTTTTAAAAATCAGTCAACCTCTTGAATGCTACTGCTCATCAGGAAATTTGGCTTCTTCACATGTCTCAGGCTGCAGTTCCAGGGCTGCTCTTCGGATGATATGAGTCAAAACTTGCTGTTCAGTACCACTCAAACCTTGGCCAGGCATGCTTTCTCCCTTTCTTGTGACAGTTGTTGGTGATTTAAATGACTTTGACCTGCTTCAGTGCTAAGGCAACTGAAAACTAAAGCTGCAGACTTCCTTGTTGCTTTTGAACTATGAACTGGATATCAGACACAGCGAGTACACTAAAGTGGGACCAGCAGTGCTGATTTAGAATAGCTTAAACTGTTCTGGAACTACAGACTTTTGGGTAAGTGCAGTAATGGTGTTTGAATTGGTAGGCTTTTCTCTGTGGAGGTGATGCTTTTTACATCTTCGGATGCTACCCCAACTTCTTTTTTAGACAGAAAATATGGAACAGGCTTGAAATACTTCTTCTCTCCACCACAAGTGATATTTTTGCTGTTTGTCTTACTTAAAGATGCAGACTTTTAAAACAGACTAGAACTTTGTGATTGTGAATGATGCTAGATGTGTGCTTGATAACTGGGAAGTAAGGCAGTGAAACTGTGCACTTCTGGTTAAGTTCTTTTTAATATCAGAACTGTTCTTTGGGAAGGGTTGGAACTTTCAGTAGTGGGTTTTTTCCTGGTCTAAAATAGTGAAGCTCATTGGTGACATCTGGATGAATTCTTAAGTCATAATGCAGTGCAAAGATGAAAATGTAATAGCAAATACATAGAGATGTTTTAATTCTGTTAGCAGATTTGAGTTGTGACATGGAGCATAGTAAAGAATGATAAGTAGTGTGCTGATGTTATTAATTCTTACCATGTTTCTTTGAATGCTTTGTCAATAACTTTCTTCAGTTAAGAAATTAGTTGGGTTCTGATTTTCTTCTGTCTTATCCATGATAAGGAAATCTGCGTTACTTCATAGAGAATTCTTACAGAACTGGGAAAATTTTGATCGGATTCTCTTTTGGGAAGTGGAGGGAAATGTCCTATTTCATGTCAAGAGGTTTACAACAGGGTCAAGAGAGAAGCTAGAGGTTGTGGAACTATTTTGAGGGTATGTTCAGTGGAATAATTTTTTCTCATTAATAAGCTACGTTGACCAAAGTTCTCTCTGTACCTGTACCAGTTTGACAAGGGAGAAGAGGAGAAAACTAAAGTGACCAGGTGAGGAAGTGGGAGATCAGCACCTTTTCATTTGGCCTTGATTTGATTCTTTGTCATCTGTTGGAAATGAATTTCAAACAAAGGGATTATGCTTGTGCTTTCCTGAAGAGTAGGAAACATTTAGAATTGCGGAAGCCACTTTCTTTCTAGCTGTTGCTCTAGGATGTGAGCAGAGCATGTAATTATTTTCTTCTTCAGTTCATACACAATGCTGTCTTATTTTCTAAGATGGATGAAACCATTACAGAATTTAAAAAGGCATGCATATAATGATCTTTTCTCCCTATTCTTACCATCTGAGTTAATTTTTTGTTATTCAGAAGTATTTTAATATGCACTGTAAAACTGTGGTTTGATTTTTACAGAGGCAGATAAGCATGCAATTGTATTTTAACAAAACAAGTTGGTAAATTCTGAAGGATAGAAGCAGTTAATTTTTTTTTCATGACTTCTTGCAGATTTCTGATAGCGTACTGGCACCTCTTCAAAATTAGTCACTTAAAATATCTTCAGACTTGGTTAACCCATCAACTTTGCTGCTTTGGCTTCATATTCCTCAGAACCATTTATACTAGTGCCAAACTCTCACTGGCATGATTATTACTACATTTGAAGCTAGCTTTGAGAACACATGCCCCATGCTAGATAATGATTATTTTGCAATCATTGTAATCAATAGAGTTGTTGCGTGCAGTTAGTCATAAAGAAGACTTGGAACAGTGGGCATACTTTGAGTTATCTAGGTGGCAGTTTTGGTGTGTAGCAGTGATTTCTGGCAACTGCTGCAGTAAAACAGTATAGTTGCAGTCTGAAAGAAAGCATTCACTCAAGCATATGATGGCAAGTTTGTGGGCTGAGACCATTGGAGGCAATAGCTTTAATTCTTTCAAGAGCTCAACTTTAGTTCACTAATACTTAGTCATTTCTGTACTCAGTGTCAAATTTAGGAGCTTTCTGTATTCTCTGTGATGTTTTGATTTATCTTTGAAGTAGAAGTTAATTTGTATTTAATTTGCACTGCTGTCTTGCCTGTTACTTTCCATATCTCTTGAACTGTTGTCTCAGTTATTTGTTTACAAATTCTTTTTTGTAATGGTTGCAACTGAGTAAGTAGGGATAGATTCAAACTATTTCAGATTGGGGCAGTAAAATCATTAAACACCAACGCTACATAAATACATAGAATCATAGAATCATAGAATGGTAAGGTTGGAAGGGACCTCAAGGATCTAGTTCCAACCCCCTGCCATAGGCAGGGACACCTCCCACTAGTACAGGTTACTCAAGGCCTCATCCAATCTGGCCTTGAACACATCCAGGGAGGGAGCATCTACAACCTCCCTGGGCAACCTGTTCCAGTGCCTCACCACCCTCACTGTAAAGAACTTCCTCCTAACATCTAGTCTAAATCTCCCCTCTGCCAGTTTAAGCCCATTGCCCCTTGTCCTGTCATTGCAGGACCTTGTAAATAATCCTTCCCCAGCCTTCCTGTAGGCCCCCTTCAGATACTGGAAGGCTACTATCAGGTCCCCTCGAAGCCTTCTCTTCTCCAGGCTGAAGAGCCCCAACTCCCTCAGCCTGTCCTCATAGGAGAGCTGCTCCAGCCCTCTGATCATCTTTGTGGCCCTCCTCTGGACCCGCTCCAACACTTCCATGTCCTTCCTGTGCTGAGGGTTCCAGAACTGCACACAGTACTCCAGGTGGGGTCTGACGAGAGCAGAGTAAAGGGGCAGAATCACCTCCCTTGCCCTGCTGGCCACGCTTCTCTTGATGCAGCCTAGGACTCGGTTGGCTGTCTGGGCTGCATGTGCACACTGCAGGCTCATGTTGAGCTTTTCATCAACCCAGACTCCAAGGTCCTTTTCCTCAGGGCTGCTCTCCAGCCATTCACCACCCAGCCTGTATTTGTGCTTGGGATTGTGCCTACCCAGGTGCAGGACCTTACACTTGGCCTTATTGAATTTCATCAGGTTGGCCTGGGCCCAACTCTCCAGCCTGTCCAGGTCCCTCTGGATGGCATCCCTGCCCTCTAGCAAGTCGACTGTGCCACACAGCTTGGTGTCATCTGCAAACTTGCTGAGGGTGCACTCCATTCCTCTGTCCATGTCACTGACAAAGATGTTAAACAGCACTGGTCCCAGCACTGACCCCTGAGGGACACCACTTGTCACTGGTCTCCAGGTGGACATTGTGCCCTTGATCACCACTCTCTGGGTTCGACCATCCAGCCAATTCCTTATCCAGCGAGTGGTCCATCCATCAAGTCCATGTTTTTCCAGTTTGGTGGCCAGGATGTCATGTGGGACAGAGTCAAATGCTTTACTCAGGTCCAGGTAGATGACATCAGCTGCCCTTCCCTTGTCCACTGTCGCTGTGACTTCATCATAAAAAGCCGCTAAATTAGTCAGGCAAGATCTGCCCTTGGTGAAGCCATGCTGGTTCCCACCAATCACCTCTGCTTTGTTTTCCATTTGTTTCCATTACACATACTTGTGTAATCACCATAAGATTAAAATATTACAGCTTTAGACGAAATTTGCCATTTTAACAGGAAACAAAATAATGGAGACAGAGTACAAGACTAGACTTACTGTATTACAATCTAATAGTCCTAGCAGTAATGATATATACAATATAGCTATTTATGCATTCCTTAGAAGTATTACCTAACACAGTACGAATCCAAAGCAGACAACAAAAAGCTCACACAGCTCATTCCTTGAAACAGGAAAAAAAGGGAAAGTCAAAATGCAAAACCTCAAAACATCTGTATGAATTGATACTCAGCCTGATTAAACACATGGCAAGTAATTGGTGAGTTTCATAGCTATTGAGCAAATCAGTCAGTGTATGGATTAGAGTGACCCTGAAATGGAGCTTTTCAGTTGTTTCCAACTGATAAAGAAGCTCTTACTCTATCTGAATAACACACTAGGTTTCATAAGATACTGTGAACTTATGTCACCTGTAGTATAATGTCTGTTTAACAGTAATATTCCGTAGAAAATGTTTGTAACATTTGTCAATGAATTTTTACTGTTTATTTACTCCAAAAGGTCCACAGACTATAGAGGGGCCCACTAGAGCTGAGCAAGCCATGATTGAAGCTGTGGGATATAACCATGGGCAATCATCTGCTTAACAGTACCTGGTCAATAAAAGTGCTTCTGCAACAAATGAGGTTTCACAAGAACTACTGACTGCAGAATAAACTTTGAGCATCATTTCTGGTCTCACTCCTGTCTAATCCAAAATGCAAGGCATTCTAAAGCTTCTGTAAATCTGAAAATTCCTAAACTTAGTATTGTGAGAGAAATCACTGTGCAAAGAAATTAGAGCTAGCAAGGAACTCAGTGACATATTAGTGGTGTAATTTGTTAATGGAAAACACTTCTAAGTGATTACAAAAGGCTTTGTTGTTTGGTGGGGTTTTGGTGGGCTTGTGTTGTTTTGTGTGGAGTGTTTTTGTGTGTTTGTTTTTATTGGGTTTTGTTTTGTTGTCCTTCCCCCTCCTCCCATGTGTGTTTTGGGATTTTTTTTTTTCCTTTACACATGTGAGTATTTTAGGTTTTTGTGTTTCTGTTTGTGTGGGGTTTTGGTTTTTTGAAAAAAAGCCTTTGTAATCTGGCAGTATTAGTGTTACTGTATGATAAAGGGGGAAACAGGACCATTGAAACCCAACTGATATCTTCTGTGGAATTGCAGATTTTTAGGAAGAGTGAGACTGCAAATTTAAGGTAGAAGACGTCAGAATTAAGTTTGCTACTTAAAAACTTTATTGTATAAATGAAATTTTCCTTGGTGTTAAGCACTATGCTGTGAATTTAGTAGGTGTTTGTCATTTACTTAAAAGGAACATAGTATGTTTGTTTCTCAGGTAACGAACACTGAGATGTAGCATTTGAAGTGGAAAAAGTTGATTGCTTTACATGCTTAACCTGAAGTGAATGGAAACCCAGTTTTAAGAATCCCTAACTTACAACTAGCAGTAAAATTATGTTTTATGTAAGTGACACTGAGAAGTGCCCAGCATGTCCACTGAGTTGCAAATCAGGCGGTCACAATATGGGGACCTCTCTCATCTTAACCTCCTGTTGTCAGTGGTTTGGTGTTGCAGAGCTGGCTGTGCAGTCGTCTGGAGGTGTGACTGACAACTCGCAGCTTCCTACAAAGGTATATTTCTGTGCCCTTTGTGCTCAGTCTGCTTCTTGTGGAATTGTGTCACTGAGCCAGTTCAACTTGCTAAACAGGCAAAACCTCATCTGACAGCAGTAGCTTGCTGCCATGTTAAACTGGCACTAGAAGGGCCCAGTGAGAGCCGTTTACTTGTGCAGAGGGAAGGACTGTGCGGTCAACCAAGAGGAAGAAATAAAAAATACAGACATTTGTTTTGGTGGAAGTGAGCATTACCATTTCAGTTCTGTTGAACTGAAGGCTAAGGAAGAAGGCTCAGAATAGCTCTCACTTGTCATTTGAGAGAGATTCTTTCACTGGGGTGACTATGTAAGAACACTATTCTAATTACAAGCACAGACAGTGTATCTAAATCTGGCAGTATTCATTTAAGCAACCACTTTTTTATTGTGCATCTTTGAGGAAATCTTCAAGACACATTCATCTCAAAGATTGAAGTAAGAAAGGGGGAGTAGGAAAAATACTGGATGTAACCATATCAATGCTTATACACTTTTTGTTATTAAGATCAGGATTCCATAAAGCACTGCAATTTACACATCAGCTCCGTTGTAACATGGATTTTTCCACAGCCCCCCATTGTTTTTTTGTTGCTGTCTTCAGTTTGACTGTGCATGTTCTTGTGAAAACTCAGTTATTGGTAACTTACACATTATCCAGAACAGAGGGAGTCTTTCCTAGGCAGTAAAAAAAACATATTTTTTTTACTCTTTTAATTTTTTTTTTTAACTTCACTGAGCATAAACATTTTCCTTATGTCTTGGAAGCTTTTCAAACCATACTAAGTATATTTAGTTTGAATCACAAGTCTCTTATTTGTGATGGTGACAGATAGTACATTGAGGTTGTTAGCATGTCCAATTTGAGTTTCTGTAAAAACGTTCTGTAGTGACATCTTTGTATACATCTGTGCGAAGATTTGTAGTAAGTGAAGTTCCACTTTCCTTACTAAATGTTAAGCAGTTTCTGAAAAGACGTTGAGGAGGTTAGTAATCACTTGTTGTGGAGTAGTTCTTGCTTTTAAAAACTTGCAATTTATTTTATAGCTGAAAAAAAGTGAAGAAGTGGTGTGACTATTTTTGTTGTCTTTACAGCATGCTCCTTTAATATGTTCAGCAAGATTTATGCATAGAAATCCCTATTGATACAGGTTTTTTGATACACATATATACATATGAGGTATATCCTTGAGGAAACATTAAAAACAAAATGGTTAGATTTTTAAGTAGAGGCTAACTTACTGAACTGTGGAAGCTGTAGGCAAATTGAGATTAGGAAAGTATAAATGTGGATATGTTGGCATTTAATATGCAGGGTGTAAGCAGCTCTGTTTTGATAGCTCTAAGGTAACTTGGCTGTTCTGGTTTTTTTCTCATTGTATTTCTTTCTTCTCCTTTAGCAGCACTATAAATTCAGTCAAATACAAAATCGGTAATCTTTAATTATATAAAAAACCAAGTCATGTACGAGTTAATGCAGCTTTGTCTGTTTCTTAGATTTTTAATATAAAAGAGTGAAAATTTAATTCATGGAATTTATGCTTAGATTAAGCAGGAATAGCACCTGCAGAGAAGTGCAGTTTCATTTTATTTCTTGACCCTCATGAATTGTTCAGCACATGTTACATGTGGAGCTGTCAAAGAAGAGATGGAGCACAGGCATTTTTAAAAGAATGAGCTTTACTGAGAAAAGGATCAATTTAACACTGAGCTGACATTACTGAGGAGGGAAATGCTTGTGCATTGACCAGATTTGCTGTGCAAAGCAGCCATCAGATCTAATCAAAGCAGAGAGGAAATAATACATGGATTAGAGAAATAAAAAATGACTGAAATTCAGTAAAAACAGATGCCACAATTATCTGGAGCAGTTAAGTTATAACTCTTCAAAGGAGGAAAAACACTACTTATAATGTAAGATTGTTACCAGGCTAAGAGCTGATTATGTTCTCCTTGGAATTAAAAAAAAAAAAATATTTATTTTTCCCTGTGCTGGGTAAAAATACTACATTGACTGCAGTGTTCAAAATTCAATATCATGTAAACAATCCATATTGCAGTCAAGAATAGGGTTTTGAGATTAAGGGCTTTGTGGGTTGGGATTGGTTTGTTGGGGGGGGTTTTGTTGTGTTAAGAAATATTGGGAAGTACTATACTGTGTAGGCTAGAAAACTGAGAAAACAATGAATAGACTTTCTGTTTGTTTGGGTTTCTTTTATTTCTTAAGTACAGTTGAGGAGGAGTAGTATCCTTTCCTTTTAAGAGTAGAGTAAATAGAAGTTTGAAGCTCAGGTATTTCCCATGAATTCTCAAATCCTTAAACAACAGGCTCTGATGATGCTTTCCATCTTCATTAATCACTACTCATATAAAAGAAAGTTCCATATGAATGGAAGAAGGAAGAATTAAAGGGGCTCACCATGAAGTTGTAAATAAAGGCACTCTTCAAAGTACTACTTACATGTTTTACTACTGCAAAAAAAGCCTCCAGTCCAAAGTAAAAGAACAGGAACTCGTGTCCTGGTGAGGTCCTTTATTATTGGTCTAGAGATGCTTCCAGCATTTTATGCACGCTGGTTTTTTTTTTGTTTGTTTGTTTTTTGGTTTTTTTTAATAATTCCTTTCCTGGACAGTAATATGTCATCTCAAAGAGGAAAGTGATGATGTCTACCTTTCTTTGGCCTGATGTTAGGGCACTCCCAGAATATCAGCATGGTGATCTTGATGCATTTTTGGCTAAGGCAGTGCCAGGATCCTGATTGTAATTTCCTGGTCCAGTGTACAAATACACATTTTGTTTTCTTGGAGTTGCAATTTCCTTTTTAAAGTAATTTTATTGAATTTGTCATGCCTTCTAAAGTATGTTGAGACTCTTTAGGCTGAGCAGTGTAATATCTGTGTGTATAAAAGTGCATGGTAAATAGATGTTGCTAGATACTAAGATAGGTGAAGGTAAAACTTAAATTTTGTCAGCTTTTTTTCCATCAGAAACTCAATGGTAGAATCAGCTTTATATTGATCAATACTTCTCATAAACATAGAGACATATTTATGTTAGAACAGTTGAGGACTAAAACTGAAATAAACATCCTGTCTGTATTTCCTGATTGGAGAACGCTGAGGAATGTATCTACTGTCACAGATAGGTACTGTTGATCTAAACCTTCATTTCAAAATGTCTCTTGCGCTTTGAGATTAAGAATATGTAGATACTTCCCTTAAAATAAAAATCTGAAGGTAAGCTTGAGTCAAGAAGGCTATTCAATTCAGATTTTACTGATCTTTCAAGGGAATTTAATATTTTTTGTTCACGGAAACTGTTACATTAATGGTGGACATTATATAAATATAATAATTGGATTATGAAATGTCTTGTACTGCTTATTCCCTTTTCTGTAGAGAAATAAAGTTATAGTTGGATATCAGTGTAGCTCTGTCTCCGTATGAAGTGTACTAATTCAGGAATACTGGTAAAGTTAAAATGTTGAAACTCTTACCTGTAGTCCAAAGGCAGGGGAAACGAACAATGTTCCTCCTTTGACGTTGGTAAAGTCTGAGACATTGTGTTAATTTTTAAATATCAGCATTAACAATTACACTCATTTCTAAGAAATGTATCCAGGTGTTGTGTTTATGCTGTGTTTCGTGTAGTAATTCTCATTCCCTGATGATACTGATGCATACAAACTTTTTAACTTTCAACCCAAACCAGTGAAATACATAGTCTTAAACTCCTGCGGTTTGATAGCATTCAGTAATACAAAAATTATTCCACGGATCGTTACTTTTTATTTTTCACACTGGCAAATTTTAAGAAGAAAATCCTGGAGAGAAGGAGCTGTGTTGCATGCTTCACAGAAACGTACCCTTTGCAACAGAGTTTCAAGTGGCTCTGCTCTCTGAGCAGTTCATTGTCCAACTCTAATTGTGAAGAGCAGAGCAGGTGTGAGTGCAGTGGCTGGGGTTTCCTACTCTGTCAGTACACCATGGTCATTGGCTATGTTCAGTGAAACTACAGCTTTAGGAAGATCTGGTGTTGCACACATAGGAACCATTTTGACTGTGGGGCCGATTGAAACTTGGAGTTGTGCTTGAAGTTTTCTGATCACAACTGAGGCTCAGAGGCCAGAATTCTCTTCTGTGCCTTTAAACATTAGGTTGTTTCATAGTATCATATTTTTTTCATAAGAACCCTTAGAAGATTTTTTTTTTTTTATAGTGACCTTTGACAATGTGTGCAGCTAGTGGCTATTTTAATGTGGGATGGAAGACACCCTACTTCTTAGTGCGACATTGTCTGAAGGGGGCTTAGCATACAATGATAATAGATAATTAAAGGCATATTAAATAATGTTAACTTGTCTGGCATTCAAAATAAGAAATATGTGATTGTCTATTTGAAGCATCTGATCTGTTGCTTCTATAGGAGAAAACTGTAATCAAAAATTCTAAATGCAGAGTAAGATACAATGTTCTCCCAGACCAGGTGCTGTTACTCCAGCATTTTGTTGTGTTTTTTTTTTTTCACTAGCTTTCTGCTTGTGAACTGCTACTATTAGAAGCTCAGTAGGAGCAAAAGTATATGTTAATTTGCTTGACTGTAACTGCACAATTAAAGCAGTTTATCAGCAGGGGTTAGGACAATGAGTGTGTTCCAATGCTTCATGTTATAAAATTACTTCTGTTGTTCAAACAGATACTGTAATTAGTGCATCATTTTAAACTAGTTTTCTGCAGGGCTGACTTAGAGTTTCCGCTTGGCCAAAATAGAGTTCTAATACCTACCCAAGAACTTCTTTTGTTTACAGGCATCTTTTAAAGTAACAACTACTGAAATGTTAATGTCACAATTATATTATGTGAATACAAGTCTGGGAAGGTGGGTTCTTCAGATTCGGTTTTGGATTTTCACTGGTCAATCAAGGCTTGCATTTGCTGGCAAAAATCGAAAAACTTAATGTTAATTGACAGTTATGTGTTAAATATTGTCACTTGTATTCTCTCTTGCCCAATTACAGCACTGACCTTGTGCTGTAACTTAGTAACCCCTTACAACTCCGTCCAACAGAATGTGGGGGAAAGGGGTGTGGTTTTAATGTATCAACATGTTGGCCGTGCCAGTGGAATGAAAAACTCTGCCTGATCAAGGGAGTGAACCGTTTGAAGTTTTCAGATTGGTCACAAAAGGATGGAGTAAGACAACAGGAAGACTATTTGAGTGTTTTTTTGTTTCATTAGGACTCTCATTAACATGTACCAGATGATGTGAAGTTACTTGCAGACTTTCAAGTGGTTTATTCCTTGCACACTGTTACAGAAATCTCTTTTTCTCTATTTCTGCAAAAACTTAAAATGACAACACTTAAAATTCTGTCATTTAGGTTAGCAGAAAGAACAATTATGAGAATAAAAGTTACATTGAACAATGCAAGATAAACATCTGTTGTGGCCCATGAAAGCTTGTGAATAGTCCCTTGATTTGGCATTCCTCAGGCTTGGTTTTACCAGTCAACTATATCGACAAAAAGGTTGTTAAGAAAGGTATAATCTATATTGAATAGTTGAGAAATGTTTCTCTTGGACTCGTTAATTCAGACATGACATTGTTGCATGGCTACAGTACCTATCAACTCACTTGAAAATACTGAAACTGTAAGCAAAATTTAACCCTGCTGTAATGACCTTTCTAATTAATCATTTCACTTAAATTTGACATTTGTTTCAAAATTGCTTTAAATGAACGTTTTTTAATTCACAGTGCTTATTTTAAACTGCTTTTCTGGTTATTTAAATTTTTTTTGCTGCAAAAATTGAAACAGATTGAAAAAGAAACATTCACATAGAGCTACTGTCAATTGTAATGTACTGATAACAAAACTTATTAGAATACATTGTGATAATTTTGCTAAACGGCTGAATTACTTCACATCTTAGCTCTTCTATTTGACTTGTGAGAAGTGGCTATGAGTGATGATACTTTCTTATATCTGAAGTTTAAAGTTTTCTATGTACTTGAATTCAACTTTTGTGTGATTTAAAGGAGTAAAGCTATTCTGATGCCTTTTAGTTTTAGTGTTCAGTTTTACATTATATGGAAAATATATTCCCTCTTATTCTAGCTTTTCTATGGGTTTTGTCATTCTGTAGGAAGAAGAGCTTGTTATAATAGGCTGGCGAATGCAGAATTTGATAACCTATCACTCCAAGCTAAGTGAGGATACTGAAATTCGTTCTTAACATTTCCTTGAGCCAGTGGTTTTATGCCTTTCAAAGGCATCTACTGTTGGTAGTATGATGTTTGATCATCATTACTGGAAATAGAGAGCAGAAACAGCGGAAATTATGGGGGGCTTCTTTTTTTTTTAAATGCTATAGTTTTCTGACAGAAGTGCCACAACACAGTCTTTATTGTCTAAAGTAATACATTCATGCCTGCATATAAAGTGATGCTGGAAAAGTTTGAGGTTCTTTTTTTTCCCAGCGATTCTACTTCACAAGTTTTTCATTTGTCAGCATATTTTTAATCAGTCAGCCATACTGTGAAGGTCTTTAGGGCTTGTGGTGAGAAATAAAAAGTTTGAAGTTTTTTTTTAAAGTTCTTGATAAAAGATTTTGTCATGGCTGGCTTTCTGAAAATATTTTTTGAACAATTGCAGTCAGGCTTAGCAGCTACTTTGTTCCTTTGAGTTTAAAGTTTTCTTGAAAATTAATGGCAGATAGTGGAGAGACCTAACTTAACATCTTCAGTTGAGGGAAGGGATGTGCCAAGTTTTGAGTCATCTGCTTTTTGTAGTTTATGGAAAGCTAGTAAAGGTCTGTGTTTTTCTTCTAAGACAATAGTCAAGATATTAAGAAGAAAGCTTAAAGATGGGATATGAAAATATAAATAGAAATGACTTTAAAGGACTGAGGTTTAGGAGGTATAAAACCATGACTTGGAATTAGTGTGGTAGAGTGAGGTGCATAGAAAGCAGAAGACACAAATCGACAGCGATCTGGACTTCAGTTTTTCTTCTCATAGAACAACTTTTCTGATATTAAAGCTTGGCTGTATAGATGCAACTCATTTGCATCCTCTACCTGCTTTTTGGTTACCCCTAAAATATACTACTACCCCTAAACTCCCAAAAGAAAACAAACCAAACAACAACAACAACAAAAAAAACCCAACACACACTCCCCCTCCAAAACACAACACATCCTGTATTTATATTACTTCTTGTGCGACTACATTTTAAAGAGTTGCAGCAAGTCTTTCTTTTTTTTTTTTTTTAACTATCAATTGACCTTAATAACAAGATAAATATTGAACAGTTTATTCAAGTTCATTATTGTGTATAGGTACCCTGAGGATAATGAGTGTATACACACAGGCAACAGAATGGAAGCAAACTCTGTTTACAGAATTAGGTTGTGTTTCAGGACACTGGAATTTCTGCCAAACAAGAAGCACAGTTGAAATTTCATCTATCAGTTATGTTGGTCTTAATGTTCTTTAATTTAGCAGACAAGATAGTTTGGTTATAATTAAGCTTGTCTAATACTTTTGCTCCCCAAGGCTGTGGCATAAATCATACTACTCTATAGTTTCCATGTCTTCACTGTCTCCATTTCTCCTGTATAATTTTTTCATAAACAATCTCTGAAATGTAGCAGAAACTTCGTGCTATAAATTACTACTTGTTTATCTAATACAAGTTTGAACATATGCACTTGATTTTTTTTTTTTTTTGAGTTTTTTGTTTAGGTTTCCTGAATTTCCCTAACCAACTAAACAAACAAAAAAAAACCCACCAAAAACAAACCCAAAAAACCCGCAGCACAAAACCAAAAAAAAAGAAAAATCAATAATAAAACAAATGAACATACATATTGGTGTAATATTCAACTAGCATTTTCAATAAACAAAAGATGACATTCCTTGGAAAACTGTTAACTTACTAGGAAAGTAGCCACATGGGATGGGATGGAAGCAGTGGAGTATTTTGGAACCCTGGTGTGTTGAGGTAGAACAGAAGAAAGCCCATTCCAAACTCTGGTCTCATTTTTTTTTGACTAATTGGTTTTTTTTCAAAGCATGCTGTGTGTAGCTTTCTTCTTTTTAACTTTTCTTTCTTTTGACTTAAATAGTACCCTCAACAACAACAGACTTCTATTAATGTGCTCCATGACCATGGAAGAGGATATACAGAACTAGTCATATGCTGGTTCAGTTATCTTGTCAATAATTATTTGTGTAACTGTTAGTACTGTGAGTTCTGATTGTAATAATATAGATGATGATTTACCTTACTACACATTAAACGTGGCATTTTACGCTTAAAAGTAAGTTAGGGAATTTGGAAAAAAATCTACAGTATTTTCTGTTTATTGCCTTTTGCACAATTTTTTAATCTTCATGCTACAATAGAATAATTTGAATTAGAACATCAATAGCTGAGATCATTTTAATCTGAAATATTTAAATACCAAATAAGAGAGGCAGGATACTTTGTTTTAGATAAAGAATTTTATGTGTTTTAAAAGTTCAGCTTGCTGATATTTGTTACTTTAAAATGTTCACTTTAAAACAATGTTTTGTTTAAAGTACCCTCTCTTTCTGAAAACATCAGGATTTACTTTTGAGTTAATTAATGCCACCAATGTAACAGAATACCTGTGTAATAGCATTGTCTTGTTATATTCTGCTCTGTGACTTAAGTATATAAGTCCTGCTGTCACCTCCTCTGTGTCCTTCATTCAGTACCTGAAACTGTGCTTTGAAACTTGCAACTTCTGTTCCGCTTGTAATGTTTGGTTCTTGAACATTTTCTTCCATGAGTATTTAAAAGCAATTTTTAGCAGCGAAGAATTCCTCGCTCACTTGTCCTTTGGAGTGGTTCAGATGGAGTTCACCCATAGAGTGTTTGTTGTGCTTTTCATGAAAACATTGGGCTGCTTAACTACTCCAATGGTTTATCTGTTTGACCCTTGAAAGGCCCTGAAGAATATTAAAAACACCACTGTGTTTTTAGTACTTGTTCTTTTGTTCAGTTGGGAAAGGTACTCTAAGAAATCACATTCATTTTGTAGTCTTAAAAAAAATCCAAAAGTATGAGGCTCCAAAACACAAAATCACCAGAAAGATGTTTTGAAGACTAAATTCTTGTTACATAACCATACAAGAGAAAACAGTCTCCACAATATGAAGAAGTATTTTCCAATCTTGCTGAAAATGCAGTTCATACTATTTACAGAACTGTGCTTGTCTACTGTTTATGTGATTGCTTTATACTGAATATAACAGTGCTTCATAGCTCCTGTGTTTTGGGTTTTTTTGTAGGAAGAACAGAACAGAGGCAAGCCCAACTGGGAACACCTGAATGAAGATTTACATGTACTTATCACTGTGGAGGATGCTCAGAATAGAGCAGAAATAAAACTGAAGAGGGCTGTTGAAGAAGTAAAAAAGTTACTGATACCTGCAGTAAGTGTTTGTATGCAAGTCTTTTGATTTCTATTTCTGGAAGTTATTTCTGAAATACAATTAATGTTGCAGCGGTGAGTCTGCAGAGTGGCATAAAATGAAATTTAGAAATGATTTTGTAGTCCTCTATCATTAAAATGTCTCATCCCGGATGGAATTGTTCTTCGAACAGAAAATAATTTTTGACAGTTGACAGGGTTTTGTGCCTGTTTCAGATCCAGATGCAGAAAGTTCTTACTACCTCCCTCTAACAGACACTGCAGAACTCTTACAATCACTGTCTTTCTCAACTTCATTTGGTATAGGGATGCTTCACTTTAAGGCTGAGAAATATGACATGCTTTTGTATTTTGCTTTGAGAAGAGTCTGATATTTTAACAAAGACAGCATGTTTTCTTAGATTGTCACCTTAAACACCTTCCAAAAAGAACAAAAGACTTCAAGAACACAGTATCAAAAAGACTTCGCCATCAGTACACCAGGGGAAAATAACACATTGTGAAACTGAAAAGTGGTTGTCTTTCTCACTTCCTGATAATATGAACTACCTCCTGCCCAACCAGGTGTCTTAAAGCTTTTTGCAGGATTCAGAATTGGCATGTGAGAGCCCTTTCCTTAGATCTGTTCTTCGTTCTTGCTCAAAGCAAGGTGATTCAGTGTGGCTGTGTAGTGCACTCTATGCTATTAACTTGCATTTTGCACTGATTTTTACTATCGCTTTTGTGGCATTTAAAAATGCTAAAAATTTTATCTTTTTCAGTAGAGGAAAAATTTTCCATGTTACAACGAAAATTTAAGATTATCTTGAGAAATACAACAATAGATTTTGTTAGTAGTAGATATGCTAGTAGATACTAGCTGTGAGGAAACTTGTGACATGCCATATACGCCCATTTATTCAGAACACATATTTTAAAGTTACCAAAGATTAAGAAGAAAGACTTAATTTTTGAACTAACAAAACATCACAGAATATTAAGCAGGAGATATGAGAAAAAGGAACTTAGACTTCTTCACACTGCACATCGTCAATCTCTGAAAGCAGAAGACAAACTAGAGAAAATAGACCTTCAGAATTTGTTTACTGAAGAGATTCTTGAAGCACATTAGGATTGAGTCAGGATTAGAAATGGTAATAAGTATTCTAACGGTAAAATTTGGAATTCTTATGTCTGTTCTTTTAACTACGATGCAGTAAATAGTTCAGAATTCACACAATTCAAACTTCCATGTGATGCAGAATTAATTTTATCAAACATCTGTTGATTCTTCTGCCTCCCTCTTACTGAATTGCCATGTTCAATGTGACTTGTTTAGGTCTTTTTTTAAACCTATCAACCAAGAACTACAAAATTGCAGTGTCACAAGTACTCATGTGTACTCTGTATGTTTGTGTTACTCCTTATTTCTAAAGATTTCTAAAGATTGTGAGTGGGCATGTTTTCATCCTCAAAAACAACATTAACGCAGTAGTAGTTTGTCAATATGGTGGTGTCAGCCAGCTCTTTGTTTTAAAAATATTATTTCATTGACTAACTTGAGCAGTTGGGTGACTTTTATAGTTCTGATTGCACACACTTTTCCTTTTGAGGTCCTCGGCAATAGGGCTGAATTCTTCTAGAAGTATGTGAGGTGTCTACATCTTTGAAGTGATGAGTAGATTCTTCTAGCTTAATGCACTTTCTTGATAATCTTTTCATTATACAGATGTCCACGTTCCTTTAGCTGTCTTTGCATATAGGATGAGGTACAGTCAACAGAATTAAAATTTCAGGCAGATAACTTTTTACTCCTTTATCTTTTGATTACACAATCTTCTTTTCTGAAAAAAAAATTATTATTCTGCCTTCTGCCTAACTATTCTAATTTGGTCTGGAATCAGTGTTCTTAATACTCTTTGTATTGTTTTTCCTGTATTGTGCCAACTCTGGTTTTACTTGGTTGCTGTTTCTATCTTATCTGAAGACAAGTGCACCGCGGTGTCAATCAGTGCTGATCCTTCCCTGTAAAACTGTGTATCATTTCCATGAAGAATTTTAAGACTGTGCTGAGTAGGACATAATGTTTCAATAGAAGATTAAGTTTGTTAGTACCTTTGGTTCTTGCCTGTAATAGTGATTTTTTAGACTTCAGTCTTGAGTATCTTGATATAGGGGAAAGTAGTATTTAAACAAAAATTTATTGAGTTTAGTTTAAATAAATATTGTGGTGATACTGATTTAATAATGTCACATTTCTGAGCGGATGAATGTCAATGGCCAATATTTTTTAATTAATTCAAACATAAATGAAACTGTGCTTTCTAAGAGATAAGACCTTTTTTCCTTAATATGGAATAATTTTAAAGTGGGTGACGATCAACAACCAACCAAATTTATGATGGTCATTTTGGTGCATTTTGCAGCAACTCCTGCATCTGGCAACAATTGCCATCTATGCTAGTATTCCCAGTCATTTCATCCTGTTTCAGTAATAAGTATTTCAGTGTTGTAGCTGATGAGTTTAAAAACAGAGTAAGGAAAGGATGCAAAATAAAGATGTTACCTAGAACACAACTTCCACATCAAGATGACCTATAACATAAATTTGTAGTCCAAAATTACCAAAACCTAATAAGCCGTGAAGTAGTAGAGGAAAACTTTGACAGTTCCTGCTATATGGAAGAGCCAAAGTTGGAAATTAATTTTGTTGGTTTTCAGGTCAAATAAAATGAAAATGTAAAAAAAACCCCAATGAACAAAACAAAACAAACATTTTCAGGACTGTAAAGCCTCTAATGTTTAAGCAAGAACTACCAAACTTGCCTGAAATACTGGATTAACTGATGATACTGTCCATTAACCATATTATGGTTTCAGCTACTCCTGTAGTCTGTTTCCAGCAAACTGTTTGGAAGGCTGAATAAGTCTGAATTAGTGTAACTGAAAGAAAGTAAAACGTATGCTTTCGCCTCTAGATGCTTTCATAAACAAGAGAGAGAAAATAGCTATGCTTGACAACTAACAGAGTAGTAAAAATCTAAATGAGAACAACTGTGGAAATACCTGAAAATTGTCCAAGAAGCTGAAATACTTGCTTAAAGTGATTGATCGAATCTTCTGGAGTTAAGGTTTACTACGAGGTGAATTTACTTTGGCCTGAGGGGCTAGTACGTTTAAATGCAAGGCACTAGTAGAAAGGTAGAAGTAGGAGCAGTGAACAGAATGCTTAGAGACTGTGTTAACCAGGGAAGTATGATAAGAAATACTGTCTGTTTTCAGAGGAAAATAAGCAACTTAACCTAAGGATGGGGTCCTTGCAGGAGAGACTGCAGGAGTAGTTGATAGGGCTTTAAACAGGATATGAACGGGGAGTGGGACAGTGTCATCAGGATTCCAGGTGGTAAGGTATGGGAGGCTAAGGGAAAATTAGCCAGCAAGTCAGCTCCAACAGAGGCACGACTGAAATGCCTCTACACTAATGCAAGGAGCATGGGAAACAAGCAGGAAGAACTGCACATATGTGCAAGTCTCCAGAGTTATGATATAATTGGCATCACTGAGACATGGTGGGATGCATCCCGTGACTGGAACATAGGGACAGATGGCTATAGACTCTTCAGGAAGGACAGGCAGGGGAGAAGGGGAGGGGGCGTTGACTTCTACATCAAAGATAGACTAGAGACCATGGAGCTCCACCTGGGGATGTCCAACGCAGAAACAGAGAGTTTGTGGGTTAAAGGGAAGCTACAGGAAGGTGATTTCATAGTAGGAGTCTGCTACAGACCTCCTGATCAGAAGGTGAAGTGGATGAGGCCCTCTACAAACAAATAGGAGAAACTTCACGTTCACAGGCCCTGGTCCTCATGGGGGACTTCA
>VWZE01013589.1:376396-412662 GCA_013396675.1 Eubucco bourcierii
CAAGGCTGAGGTGCTCAATGACTTCTTTGCTTCAGTCTTCAACAGCAAGGGCTCCAACCACAATGTCCAAGTTCCAGAGGGTATAAGTAAGGACTGGGAACAGGCAGATCTGCCTACTATAGTAGAAGATCACGTTTATGAGCTCCTGAGAAATCTGAACGTGCAAAAGTCCATGGGGCCTGACGAGATACACCCACAGGTTCTGAGGGAACTGGCAGATGAAGTGTCCATCGTATTTGAAAGGTCATGGCAGACTGGTGAAGTTCCTGCTGAATGGAGAAGGGCAAACATAACACCCATCTTCAAGAAGGGAAAAAAGGATGACCCTGGAAACTACAGACCAGTCAGCCTCACCTCTGTGCCTGGCAAGATCATGGAGCAGAGCTTTCATAAGGATCTGCTGCATGATCTTGCAAATGGCAAACAAAGCAGAGGTGATTGGTGGCAACCAGCAATGGCTTCACCAAGGGCAGATCTTGCCTGACAAATTTAGTGGCTTTTTATGATGAAGTCTCAGCGACAGTGGACAGGGGAAGGGCAACTGATGGCATCTACCTGGACCTGAGTAAGGCATCTGACTCTGTCCCACATGACATCCTGGTCACCAAACTGGAAAAACATGGACTTGATGGATGGACCACTCGCTGGATAAGGAATTGGCTGGATGGTCGAACCCAGAGAGTGGTGATCAACGGCACAATGTCCACCTGGAGACCAGTGACAAGTGGTGTCCCTCAGGGGTCAGTGCTGGGACCAGTGCTGTTTAACATCTTTGTCAGTGACATGGACAGAGGAATGGAGTGCACCCTCAGCAAGTTTGCAGATGACACCAAGCTGTGTGGCACAGTCGACTTGCTAGAGGGCAGGGATGCCATCCAGAGGGACCTGGACAGGCTGGAGAGGTGGGCCCAGGCCAACCTCATGAAATTCAATAAGGCCAAGTGTAAGGTCCTGCACCTGGGTAGGCACAATCCCAAGCACAAATACAGGCTGGGTGGTGAATGGCTGGAGAGCAGCCCTGAGGAAAAGGACCTTGGAGTCTGGGTTGATGAAAAGCTCAACATGAACCTACAGTGTGCACATGCAGCCCAGACAGCAACCGAGTCCTAGGCTGCATCAAGAGAAGCGTGGCCAGCAGGTTGATGGAGGTGATTCTCCCCCTGTACTCCGCTCTGGTGAGACCGCGCTTGGAGTACTGCATTCAGTTCTGGAACCCCTATTACAAGAGGGATGTGAACATGCTGGAGCGGGTCCAGAGAAGGGCCACTAAGATGAGGAGAGGGCTGGAACAGCTCTCCTATGAGGACAGACTGAAAGAGTTGGGACTGTTCAGTCTGGAGAAGAGGAGACTCCGAGGTGACCTTACTGTGGCCTTCCAGTATCTGAAGGTGACCTACAAAAAAGCTGGGGAGGGACATCAGGTAGTGACAGGACTAGGGGGAATGGAGCAAAGCTGGAGGTGGATAGATTCAGACTGGACTGGATGAGAAAGTTCTTCACCATGAGATTGGTGAGACCCTGACATGGGTTTCCCAGGGAGGTGGTTGAGGCCCCATCCCTGGAGGTGTTTAAGACCAGACTGGATGAGGCTGTGGCCAGTCTGATCTAGGGTAGAGTGTCCCTGGCCATGGCAGGGGGGTTAGAACTAGATTATCCTTGTGGTCTCTTCCAACCCTTACTGATTCTGTGATTATCAAAACAGCTATAGAAAAGGACATCCTAGTGTTTCATCCAGTTTGAGGTGCCATATACTTGATTTTTACCAGTTGGAACTTTCTTTGTAGTGATGTTTAGTATGCAAGTACTCACTGTCCTATTTACTCTGTTATTTTGATAGTGTTTCTATTTTCAGTCACTCCTACGTACAACACATGGTATAAGAGAATATAATGAAGGGGCAATAGTACTGGCATAGTGTTTTATTTTTCAGTTAGGTAAATTAAAAGTGTTTCTTTTCCAAAGTCTACCTTCAGCAAGGTATTAAAACTTATGATACCTTCTAAGTGTAGTTGTAAATCTCCAGTGTGGTTTATTTTCGTCTTCTCAAAGTCAACTGAAGGATGTCATCCTCTAACCCTGAGAACTTTGTGTGATGTGAATTCCGTAGCAAAAACCTGATAAAGTAAAAAGAATTTAAAGAATGTTAGATCAAACTTTGACTATACTCGGAAAGGTAGATATTGTAGTAATGCTGTATGTAGTTTGTTTCCCTGTAGCTAAGACTAGCAAAAGCTTGACATTTGAAAGCTCTTAGCAGGAGTTTAATTTGTTTTAACAATCTAAAAATCTACAATAAATTATGCATGCAAGTTTGACTTTCTTGAATAGCTGTTTCTAATTAATTCTTGAATGATGGGCTTTACATTTTTGCTTTCACAAGTGAGAGTGCAGTGCCACCCTCCATAGTCTCTTTGTTGAAATGTTGGTCATGCTGTGCAATCCATTGTTTGCTGCTTGTTCAATTAAAAGTATAAAATTAATAAATGTACAGTAACAGAAGAGGGACACTGCTGTCCTTAATAGGTTTTTAGAAAGTTCCTGCATGACATTTGTGTTGTCGGTTCGTATGTAAGTCCTTCACAGTGCATGTCATATAAATGATCAAGGTGAAGCTCTGCAGGTGATGAAACAGCCAAACTGCTTGGGAGTGACAGCTAAATGGAATTGGTTGCAACTTAGGGAGAAGAGGAGAGTTTATGGTTGTTGGAAGAAGGGACAGACCTCTCAGGAGGACTACAAAGTTGTGAGGCCATGCAGGGAGAAAATCAGAAGGGCCAGAGCCCACCCAGAAACTAATTTGCCTTCAGCTGTTATAGAAGCAGTGTGGCCAGCAGGAGTAGGGATGTACGTCTGTGCTTGGCACTGGTGAGGCTGCACCTTGAATACTGTGTTCAGTTTTGGGCTCTTAACCTCAAGAAGGACATTGAGTTGCTGAAGGATGTCCCGGGAAGGGCAAAAAGGCTGGTAAAGGGTCTAAAGAACAAGTCTGATGAGGAACAGCTGAAAGAACTGCGATTGTTTGGTCTGGAGGAGACTGGACGGAGGTGGCATTGCTTTCCTCAACTCCTTGAAAGGAGGTCATAGTGGGGTGGGGTTTGATCTCTTCTCCCTAGTGTCAAGGGATAGAAGGAAAGGAAATGGCTACAACTTGCAACAGGGGATGTTTGGATTAGATATTAGGAAATATTTCTTAACTGGAAGAGTGGTCAGACATTGGAATGGACTGTCCTGGGAGGCTGTGGAGTCACTGTCCCTGGAGATGTTCATGTGTTAACATGGCACCGTTGTGCATAGTTTAATGGCTATGGTGGTCTTAGGTTGACAGTTGGGCTTGATAATCTTAAGAGTACTTTTCCAACTGAAACAATTGTGTGATGCTCTGATAACATGCAATAAACTTTTTTATGTGGAGGAGAGGTGATAGTGTGTTATTTTTAGTGGCGTGACTTAATGAATCTGTGGAAGTATGGCTACTGCAATCTTACCATTCATTCATCATTTGCTGTTCCTGCTTCCTGTTTTGCATCAAAGTACTGGCCTTCATGTGACTGTGTAGTCAACTCATTCAGTGGAGAGCTTAACCTTGGATTAGATGACTTGCTATGAAGTCAATTTTGGTTTAGCACTAACAGAAGTGATGGAATGAGAACATGCAGGCAGGAGAAGAAAATGGGATTAAAACAGACCACCCTTATATAAACCTAAACTTCTGTAGAACTGCAAGTATGTTCACCTGCAGATAGAATGAGAACGGGATAATCAGAAACTCTATGTAGCAGAATATGAAAGCGGAAAACAAAAGAAGAAAACCTGCTAGTATGTAGATTTTCCTCTCTGTTTTGCGCACTCTCAAACTCTGCTATGCATTTTAATGATGTTACCCCGATGAAAGTTTTTGCTGTAATGCAAGTCCGTGTTCCAGCAGTTATTCCTTAGCATCGTAATCCAGCTGCTAGTTGGAATAGTCTTCTGGACATCTGTGATGGTTTCTAGAACCCAGGGAAATTGTTGCTGTGTACAGTTACCATTAAATATTCTACTCCTTTTTCTCTTCCAAAATATTTGTTGGAATTGCATCACACCCTCTTATGTGTTAATTTATTTAAGGTGTTCAGAAAAATGTCTAACTTGAGAAATGGTAGATCTTGATTTCTGCAGGGGCAAGCGGAGAGAAGACCTTTGCAAATTTGCAAAATAGTTTCTTCTCAAAGAGAAAGAAACCATTGCCTGAAACTTAGTAGGCACAAGTAGGATTATGCATTGATTAGATGCTCTAATTAGGTTCTACATGGGTTTTGTCTGGCTTCCAGAAATGTATGCAATCTATTTTGGTTTTGATAGACATGGTTGTGGAAGAAAAAAAATTGACATTGACCTATTCTGGTAATTCTTTTTGTACTATCTGTAATTTTTTTAAATTTTTTTTTTTCATTCTTCATATATTTTTTTTCAGCATACTTCCTTTATTCTTGGCTATTTTCCAAGTGCTTCCTATAGTCTTTTTTTTTTCTTTTTTCCCCTTCCTTTGTTCGTTTTCTATTGATGGCTCTGGAACAGAACATGTAAGATGGATCTCTATATAAACTCTTGTTAAAGTATTTCGATATTCAAGAAGCAGATGATGAAGCTATGATTATCCTTGATGGATGGACCACTCGCTGGATAAGGAATTGGCTGGATGGTCGAACCCAGAGAGTGGTGATCAACGGCACAATGTCCACCTGGAGACCAGTGACAAGTGGTGTCCCTCAGGGGTCAGTGCTGGGACCAGTGCTGTTTAACATCTTTGTCAGTGACATGGACAGAGGAATGGAGTGCACCCTCAGCAAGTTTGCAGATGACACCAAGCTGTGTGGCACAGTCGACTTGCTAGAGGGCAGGGATGCCATCCAGAGGGACCTGGACAGGCTGGAGAGTTGGGCCCAGGCCAACCTGATGAAATTCAATAAGGCCAAGTGTAAGGTCCTGCACCTGGGTAGGCACAATCCCAAGCACAAATCCAGGCTGGGTGGTGAATGGCTGGAGAGCAGCCCTGAGGAAAAGGACCTTGGAGTCTGGGTTGATGAAAAGCTCAACATGAGTCTGCAGTGTGCACATGCAGCCCAGACAGCCAACCGAGTCCTAGGCTGCATCAAGAGAAGCGTGGCCAGCAGGGCAAGGGAGGTGATTCTGCCCCTTTACTCTGCTCTCGTCAGACCCCACCTGGAGTACTGTGTGCAGTTCTGGAACCCTCAGCACAGGAAGGACATGGAAGTGTTGGAGCGGGTCCAGAGGAGGGCCACAAAGATGATCAGAGGGCTGGAGCAGCTCTCCTATGAGGACAGGCTGAGGGAGTTGGGGCTCTTCAGCCTGGAGAAGAGAAGGCTTCGAGGGGACCTGATAGTAGCCTTCCAGTATCTGAAGGGGGCCTACAGGAAGGCTGGGGAAGGATTATTTACAAGGTCCTGCAATGACAGGACAAGGGGCAATGGGCTTAAACTGGCAGAGGGGAGATTTAGACTGGATGTTAGGAGGAAGTTCTTTACAGTAAGGGTGGTGAGGCACTGGAACAGGTTGCCCAGGGAGGTTGTGGATGCTCCCTCCCTGGATATGTTCAAGGCCAGATTGGATGAGGCCTTGAGTAACCTGTACTAGTGGGAGGTGTCCCTGCCTATGGCAGGGGGTTGGAACTAGATGATCCTTGAGGTCCCTTCCAACCTTACCATTCTATGATTCTATGATCCTTGTCTGTTTGTCTTGATAATGATGACAGGGAAACTGCAACAAATTACCCATGCATTATTTTCTTTTCTGGTTACACTTGGGTTGGTTTTCCTTCTTTAAATCACAGCCTTATATGCAAGTAGGAAAAATGCTTATTGTGGAATTGTGATTCTTGGGGATGCATAGTATAAAGAGTACAAATTTGTTGTCCTGCACTTCTAACACATTCTTATACTAAATATTAACCAGACTACATTAAGAAGTTAGATCATTTTATGTACAGATAATTTTGGCATGTTTCTGGAGGGATCATAGCAATTAAAAAGATTTTTGTATGAAGTAACCAGCAAACATTTTCTTTCCCTGCTATTTAAAGCATTCTTTATTACCACTATTAGTTTTGAAATCTGGATTTCTACTTATACAGAACTAAAAATTGTCATAAAGGCATCTTTGGTTTAATGTTGACTGATGATTTATAGTCATCAAGTTGCTCAGCATTATGCTTTTTTGATGTCAGAACACAGAAGATGCTAACCACTGGAAAAATGCCCAGGATTTATCACTTACTGTTCAACAGAAAACTTAAGTGTTTCTTTTTTAAAACAGTGTAGAAATGCTTGAGCTTTCAGTGGAGGACTGTTAAGATGTGTCTTTCTTTCCCAAATTATTTATAGGCTGAAACTTTAATATCACACACACAATGCTAGGGGTTGAAAGGGACCTTGAAAGATCATCTAGTCCAACCCTTCTGCCAGAGCAGGATCACCTAGAGTACACCACACAGGAACGCATCCAGGCAGATTTTGAATGTCGCCAGAGAAGGAGACTCAACAAGCTCTCTGGGCAACCTGTTTCAGTGTTCTGTCACCATCACAGTGGAAAAATTTTCTTGTTATTTTCTTGTGCAACCTCCTATGCTCCAGCTTGCACCCATTTCCCTTTGTCCTATCACTGGACATCACAGAGAAGAGCTTGGCTCTGTCCTCCCTACACTCACCCTTCATCTATTTATATGCATGAATGAGGTCAGCCCTCAGTTTCCTCTTCCCCAAGCTAAAGAGACCCAACTCCCTCAGCCTTTCTTCATAAGGCAGATGTTTCACTCCCTTAATCATCTTTGTGGGAGTGTTGTAGACCCTGTTGCTAGGAGAAACATAGGTGAGAATAATAATAAGATACTATTTTGAACAGGGCTCTTTGTAACATACTTACAGATTGGTAAATATTCTGGAAAGTAAAAGACTGGATGGCATTTGGGAAATTTGCATTGCTTGGAACAGAGTTGTAAATAAGAAGCGTTTAAGACTTCATCATTTAGTACATTTTTCGTCTGTTGTTGGAAATGATATGGGGTTTTACATTTGTTCTTATATTTTACGTATTTTAATAAGTATAAAAGCTCTTATTTTCAAGCATGCTGTGTTAATAGGGAGAACTTAATGAAAATAGAATTGCATTCTGAATCTTCAGTATTACAATTATTAACTAATTTTTATTAATTCCACAACATCTATGTACTTAGTTATGTTCATCAGATTTAAGTTGTATTACAAAAGGAAGTGTGTCTTACATTTGAAATCACTTGGAATTATTGCATAGAAGAAAATCCAAACAGCAGCAAATCTTAGGGGAAAGTCAGTAGCCTCTAACACTGTATCCATTCCTCTGAGATTGCAGCCTCTTACAAATTAACTGGAAGATGTGAAGTTTTTGTTTTGTCCATACACAGCTGTAAATATGAACTGGGAGACTTTGGTACTCTTCTACGGTCTCCAAAAAATTGTACATTACAAATATTTTCTCCCTCAACCCCTCAAAACCACCATTTGGAGTTGTCAGTCTTAAAATCATTTGTAGTAGTTGTGATAAAAATGAACCTTCAGTCATGTGATTACTTGTGTCACAACGTTCTCATCTTAGAAGTAGCTTCTTGAGGATTTCTTTATTCTCTAGCTTATGTATCCTAGCTTGAAAAAAAAAAATCAAATTTACTGTCCTTGGAAACCATAATAACTATAATAACATGGTTGTGCTAACACAAGGAAATTATATGTCTGTAAAGGTGAAATAAAAATAGGAGTAGAGATTTTGAAAGCTGTAGCAATGGAAGTTAGGCAAACAGGCACTTCTTTGCTCAGACATTTGGCAATGTTAGGCAGCCAGTAGATTTTAATGTTCTGTTGTACAGGAAGGGTATTCGATAGGGTATGAGCACTTGTTTTGCTTTGGAAGATGAATTATGAAAGACATAGGAAGGTAAAAGGAATGTCTGAATTTTATATTATGTTTTTAACCCACTGTAGCACAAATGCTAAGAGTGTGCTAATAACATTAACTGACAAATGAACTTTCTTGTCATTTAAATCAGGTATGATTACTGCTGTGGTGTTGAGGAAAGCATCAGGGGTTTTTATTAGTCTGCAAAAGCCTGTATTTGCCTTTTCAGTAGTCATTCTTGAAGGTTACTGATTTTCAAAGATGGCTGGGCTCCAGAGGGCACTCCTTCAGCGATCCTTTCAGTAGGAGCTCTTGTCTTAGTTGGTGGTAATGAACTCTGCAAAGATAAAAGCTTCAGGGAAGCATCTTACTTTTTAAATATCCAAAGGTTGATCTGGTCTCTTCTCACAGGTAAATGGCGATAGAACAAGAGGGAATGGCCTCAGGCTACAACTGGGTAGGTTTAGACTGGACATTAGGAAAAAAATTTTCACAGAGTGGTCAGGTATTGGAATCGGCTTCCCAGGGGGGATGGTTGAGTCACCAACCCTGGATGTGTTTTAAAAATGTCTTTAAAAAAAACTGGGGATATGGTTTAGGGTGAACTTTGTAGAGTAGGGATGTCACTTGGACTTGGTGATCATGAGGGTCTTTTCCAACTGGAATGTTTCTGTGATTCTGTGATTTCAACTTAGTATTAACTTGGATATTTCTTGAAAATAGTTTCGTTGCATAAACCTTCACGTAAAATTTTATGTAAAGCTAAAATATTTTTGTGGAGAAACTTTTTAAATTAGAAATGTATATATCTATATAGCTGTTGTGCTTTAAGGCTTTGGTTAGCTATATATTAGATGGTGTGTCTTATCTTCCTTAGAAAGTAAACCAGAAGATGAGCAGTTTTGCAGTCACCTGGAGTCATGCTTAACTGGGCAGTCTCAAAGGGGATCTGGTAGTACTATTTGTGAAAATGTCATCACTCATTCCTGTGTAAATCATATCGCAGTGCCAGGAAAATAAAGTGAAGCATCTAAGACACTCAAGTTGATAAATAGTGCAATTTATTCTTATTATGCCATGTTTTGCTTTATTATACAGGTGTTAAAGTATTCTGCTTGTAGCAGTCCTAACATTTATATGCTAAACATCAAATAACTTGTTTTTTCAGTACTTACTGTAGTTGGAATTTTAAAAAATGGTCATTAGGGCATCCAGTAGTTAGATCCTATTAAAATTAGTGGTACTTTGTACATTAAGGTATACAGGCTCTTTTAAAAGCAGCTTTTTGAAATTTTAAAGATGCTTGATTGTGTGGTCATGATAGTAATGATCAATAGTTTAAGATTGGAATCTAGGAAATTATTTTTACCATAAGTCTCAAATTTATTTGGAAACATTTGAAATCTTTACTAAGACTTTTTTATGATGATGTAGTTGAGACATAATCCCCAACATACTCTAGGTACTGGTTTTAAGTATTTTTGCAGTGGTTTCATCTGTTTAATCAGTTTCTTTCAAATGTGAGTAATACATGCTCTTTCAGACAAATTTTAAGGTTGAGGGGAACAAAGGAAACTAGATACACAATTAAATGTCATTTAATGAAGAGCACCTGGTGTTGAAGGCAAGACTTCTCCTACCTAGATTCAGCACACTGTAGTGGGGGTGACTAGAGCAGATATGGGCAGGATAAAAATAAGTTATTACTTGTAGTGTTCTGATGTCATTCTCAGTTTTAAGAGCTTTACTTTTTACTTTAATAATTTATTTCACAGAAGTGTCAGAGTAGAATCCTGCTTAATTAGAAAATTTTATTAGCAGAACCTTAACTGGCATAAGAACAGTAAATACCACTCTAAAGAACTTGTATTTCAAGGGAGGCTTATGTAAAATTAGACAAATTAAGCTTTATCTTTAAAGGTCTTTAGAACTTGTGATAACAAGTCTTAGTTTGAGAGTTGTAATTATTGAAATTAAACAGTAAGCATATCTATATTCCTCTGCAGCATTACTATTATTACCATGTATTACCAATCCAAACAAGCTAAAAGCACTTAAAAGCATAGAAATAATGGTTTACTATGGAATTTTGAGGAGGATAATCTTTTTCTCAAATGATCTTTTCAATGCTACTCTATCCGTACCTTCACATTTCAATATTAAAACATCCTTTAGATCTCTAATTAGACTAATTCTTTCCCTGACTTTGACCTCAGTCATACAGTATACTTCTTTATCAGGAGCATTTTAGTGCATCTAGTGATAAAAGTTTCTTCTCAAAAGAACATTCATGTGTGACATTTCTGACAGAGAACAGCATCTGTCCTAAGTGGCACATTATCCACAGTTAAGAGGGACGAACAATGGCGTCACCTGGAAAGCATGGTGGAGCCGAAGTGCTTTTCCATTGAGTTTCATGGAAAAGAGAAATTGATACATATGACTAATCCTACACTCGAGTTAGTGTGTGTTGATCCCAAAGAATAAAAAGATACGATTAGGATTTAAGTGTCAGTTCCTTTTCCTATGAGAAGTACTTGATGTTATACTGTGAGACCCCATTTTTCTCTTGATGCTTGAAGTGTGGCATCAAATGGATGCTAACCAGACCATGGCTTTCCTGTCTTTTTTTTGTAGATTTGAGTTCTGCACAGTTGCATCAGGGAGGAGAAGGATGTCTTTTAAAATGAGACATTGTACTTGGAGAGCAGAGTGCTTATAATCCTGAAGGATCTAATGCGAGTGAAATTGCCTCTCATCCCAGTAATGAGCACCTTCTTCAAGCACAGTTGTTTGGTACTTAAATGTATTCACAATTGCTTTTGGATGTAGTTTACCAGGTCATCTTTAGACTCTTCACCGCCTTCCAGAATCTTTGCTACACATTGCATTC
The DNA here is from genome assembly GCA_013396675.1 of Eubucco bourcierii. Lineage (NCBI taxonomy): Eukaryota > Metazoa > Chordata > Aves > Piciformes > Ramphastidae > Eubucco > Eubucco bourcierii. Next base: position 387,213 of record VWZE01013589.1, read on the forward strand.
TACTGCTGTGTCTCAAATACAGTGTTTGGGAAAACATAGCAACTGTTATTTCTGAATTCTTGCTGAGTTCTGCAACCACTTCCAACAGATGTTCTGGGAAAAGAATTCATAAAATGGTATGTGATCCAGTCTGTCACTTCAGTCTCTGTAGTTAACATCAGGACCTCATACGCACAGCTATGAGAGGATATACAAAAAGTATAGTATCATAGAATCAACCAGGTTGGAAGAGACCTCCAAGATCATCCAGTCCAGCCTGTCCAATCAGCTAGACCATGGCATTAAGTACCTTTTGGTTGCTTCTATATTCCATACATACTCGAGAGTTTTCTGCCGTGTTATTTGCTGGCTATCTCGTCTTCCTCCTTTAAGTAAATCAGATGAGTTTTCTTATTCTTGAGATACTTCTTAGTCTACTTAGTAAGAGCAACAGTCAGTTGTACCATTCTGTCACTCATATGTAAAACAGGTAAATCTTTGCTCTTGCTGTGATTTCAGGACTGGTTCCCTGTTTCAGGAGTGTCTTTGGCTGCTGCCAACAGCAGCTCTACTTCTTGATGTGCAGGCATATAATGGTGAATATGTGTACGGATATATGATGATTTGCAGCTTTAGCAAACACGCTTTTCATCTGTGAAAGTATTTGTATCTGGACTGTAGCATCTGTATATCCACTCCCTTGGGATAATTAATGCCTCTGAAAGGCGAACCTCACTCAAGATCAAATGATACAGGTCTGTAGACATAAATCGGTACATGTATATATAGATCCAGGAACTGGGAACTGTCATGGGTGTCTTCCAGCTGCTTTCCTTGGGCAATATATGCTGGCAGTAATGGAAAGTGCAGCAATGATGGTCTCGTGTAAGGTGCAAGTAGTGGGAGATCCTTCAAAATATGCAGATGATCCATCAGCACCAGTTGCTCTGACTATATCCTGTTAGTTTCTCAAAAGTCTTCAGAAGCTAAAAAGAAAAGCTCCTCAGTGGCTGCTCATACTCTTTACCATTGCCAGTCAAGTTTTTTAATCCTCAACTTTTTTAGTCTTGAATCTCTTACTCTCAAGATTGGCTTGGGCAGTCAAGATAAAGATGGCATTTCTCGCTTCAGTGTACTTCAGCTGATTTTGTTTTCTGAAGTGTCACACCAGCTGCAGAAAGCGAGTAACATTTTACAGAAAGAAAAAAGTACCACAGTTGAAATGTTACCAGTTTCATTTATTGTTTCAACTTCTCTAAACCTGAAAGAATTATGTCATTGTAAGCCTTGGTAAGATGTTTCTGACTGCCTTAAAAAATAGAGATGGCTCTAAACGTGTTTTGGAGTTTGTAGTTCCCAGTACTGTACAGCTCTCTGAATCACATGGTTGTGAAAAAGTTACAAGAAAGCAGTGTTCTTTGGAGGAGATAATTCATTAGGAATGTTAGTATGCGTCATCCTTATGCTGTTTAAGTTTTGTTTGTAAAGGTTACAGGAGAGAGTTTTCCTTTACAGGTAACTTCCTGAAGACAGCTTTGTGGAGAAAGTTTCTTGATTTCAAAATACATTTTCAAAATAGTTTACCTCAATGTCCATAGATTACATTTTTCAGCATGTATCTTTATCAAATGTTGTTTTTATTATGATGATCCCATGAAGAATTTTTCCCAGAAATAACTACTTTACCATTACTTTACCATGAAATGTTTTCAGGTTTTGTATTCTGAGTCTAAACTGTGGAGGCATAATTAATCTTACAATATCAGTACTGATAATTATATCTTTGTAACGAAACTCTTGATTAAAAATTCTTATTAATCCGTATTAATTTTGCTCTATGGCAAGCATTTGAGATCAAATGTATTGCACTGTAAAATGTGTGAAAATAAATTTGTGGTAGGTAATAGACTAAGTGGCGTTTCTCTGATTGGTGCTGTCATAAGGAACAGTACATGTTTGTACTTAATATGTGTTTTATAATGCAGTGGAGATTTAGGCCAATCACTTTCCTGTGAATCAGGAAATTGCTTCAAGGTTTTCATTACAGCAGTTGTTTCTACCCTCCAAAAATTAGTCTTTGCAAGTAGGTAGTGGAAGAAGCAGTAGTGGAAGAAACAGCAGTTTATACTTCCATGTGTGCACAAATATAAATAGGTTCAGACTGGAAAGGACGAATTAAAACTGTTGAATAGTACCTTTGAAGATCTTTCTTATTGAGAAAGCTTAATTATTTTTTAGACACTAATTTCTTTTTGCTGTTAGGCTTTTATGAAAATTGTCCATATACGTCTTAACACTGTTGAAAGAACAGCTTCCAGAAGGGTTAAAACTGGGGGCATGGAGTGACAAAGGTGACTTGAATCTTTTCAGTAAATGGATTCACTAAAACAAAGACAGATTTTCCTGTTGTTTGAGAGAAGGAAAAAAAAAAAAAAAAGAACAAACTTTAATACAAAACATGAAGCCATATGGTGATTTCAGACACTGTCTAGGTGGGCTAATTATCTGTTTACAAATACTTAAAAATGACAAAGCAACATGAGGAAGGGTGGGTGGTTTTAATGTCACAAGCTGCCAAATGTAAGCATATAGTAGTTTTCAACCTAAAAAATAGTCAGAAACCCTAAAATGAAACTGAAATTCTGTCCATATTGAAAAATAAATAGCACCAGGCAATGATTCTTAACTTGGTTTAAATGAAGAAAAATGATAATGCTGTAGTTGGACTTTGAGACCGAATTATTCTTAGGGAGGGTGGAAGTGACACTGTAGAACTTACATGCACTACTTGGGGACGTACTACACTTAATAAACATAGTTGCTGTTTCTGGTGTAATGTGTTTGTAAACTTCAACATCTAATGTGTTGACGAGAAATGTTATACAGAATACTTAACACAGCTGCTTTCTGGTATGGGCTTCGGCACTATTGCTCCTGTTTTAGAGGAGTCGGTCAACCAGAAGGTTGTAGTAGATAAATTGTATTTAAAGGAATACATGCAGTATTTTGTGCTATAGTATAGGTATGCATTGAATATTTTACAAGTATATGAAGATAAGTAAAAGACTTCTAGAACACCAACAGGCACATAAGAAAAAAAATCTAAAATATATATAAAATGCTCTTTGTTTCTCAGATTACTTTAGATTGTAACCATTCTTTTCAGTAGCATCCTTGTAAACCACTGAATGGACTGCATGTAGAGATCAGATGAAGCAATATATTGGAGTAATATGTTTTTTGCTTTTCTGTTTGTAAAAGTTATAGACTGCATTACTAATTAGGCCAGATGGGTCTGACTGCTTTCTTAGATGACTCAGCTTACACTTAATTTTTTTTTTTTTAATCAGTATGGTTGTATTTCATTAGAAATATTTTATTATGAAATTGTCTCTTGGTTTCTTGTTTACCATTGCATATAGGATCTTTGAACTACATTTGCTCTTAAAGCAAAAATGCAGTAAGTTTAGAATATCTCAGTATTTTTTAATTATTTTTTTTTTAGTGAAAGTTATTGGAAGTTTAGCTTTCGCAAATGTTATGAGTTGAGCTAATGCTTTGCATACTTTGCAAGAATATAAGATGTTGACTGTTATAGTACATTTTAGATTAAAAGGGAAAGCAGATAATATGTTCTAAGATTAAATGCATCACCTGATGTCTCTCACATTTTAAAGGTTGAATTTGTTTCCATTTTGTGTAACTTTCTAAGAACATACCTCATTTTTGCACCTCTAGTTATGTACTAATTCTGGGAACTTCTATCAGGGAAAAGAAGAAAGGGTATTGTCATACTTACTGTAAATGTTCTTGCTGTACAAAAAATGGCAACTTAACCAAAATTAAGTAAAGGCCACAAGTTCATCTTTGTACTCTGCCTTCTTCCAATTACATTTCAGATTTTTTTTCCTTTCAAAACACTCTGCCTGGTCAGCTTGTCCTGCGACACTTCATTGCAGTTTTCCTACCACAGTTTATTACATAAGTGTAACTCTGTTACACTCACAACTGTTCCTTCCATGTCTTTTTGTACTGGGTAAATACGTGAAGCATCTTTCAGGCTTAGTTTGATTTCCCTGAAATGTCTCAGAAAACTCAGAATCTAATTGAGTTAATTTCATCAGTGAAATGTTTTATAAAGCTACGCCATTCTTTTCACATAGCTTTGAACTGATACTTCTACATTTTCTTAAACTTTTCAGAGACATATTCCTGTTGTTTGTCTTGGTTGCTGGTGTTGGGGTTATGGTATTAATTGGCTGAGGCAGGAATTATAAAAATAGAAATATTTTTTTATTTTCCAAAAAAATCTGAACCCTAGACTATATACAGAACTAGTTAAGGTTTACTTACAGGCTCTAATTTGGTTGTAAAATTCTTCAAAGGATGCTTATGGGCAAATTTAGAAAAGTCAGAAAATGGGAAAAACTAAGCTACAACACAGCTTTCCCCAGTTACAAATAAGAACGAGTGGACAATCTAAGGGAACAGCAGACTTCACTCACAGAGGTGAAGTGGAAATTTTGGTGATGATCCTTGGGGAATTTCTCTGTGGCTGCCTCTGAAACTCTGAAAACAATATCTAATTGTGCAGAACCAAGCAGCAAAAATGCAAGGCAAGTGGAAAGACTAGCCAAAGTCAAAAGGATCTTAGACACAGCTTCCACAAGTGTGATGATCGTGGAAGCAGCACTGTTTTGGCAGCACAGGGGGAAAGCCAAACTGCTGGCTTCTTCCCCAGCTTAGGCAGTGAGCAAGAAGTTGGGTTGCACAGTGCAGTCCGAGAGAAGCCAGGTCCAGGTGCCACTGGTGGTTCTGTCTTAGTAGGACCTAAGGATTTACTAAGCTTGTAGGTTTGCATAGAGTAGTGCAGGAATGAGGGACTGTCCTAAAGCAGGGACGGGGAGGGTGCAAAAACGGGAGCCGTGTAAAAAGTGGGAACCATCAAGTGGGAACTCTTCAAATGGGAACTCTGCAAAGCCAGAACTACATAAAGGCAGGAACCCCATGCCTTTCCTCTCACTCTATTTATGCCTTTTCTAGACAAAATGTCCACTTACCATTTATACTAAGTGCAGAGAATCCAGCCAACAACAAAAGGCACCTTTTCCACACATGTACTGACCCAGCGAGGGCTTCCACACGAGTCAGTACACATGTGGAAAAGGCACCTTTTGCTGTTCCTCTGTTCAAACCACCTTCGCCACCTTCTCCCCCTTCAAACCTCCGGAGATGGAGCAGGAAGAACAAATTTGGAGTGCCCCACAACAGTTGTACAGCTCTAGTTAATGCTGGGCATTCTTGTGATGAACATCCAGTGAACTTACATATAAGTAGCTAAATTGAACCTTGCTCCTTGACTCACTGTTGCAAAATTGTAATACTGTTGTCTAAAAAACAGACGTTAAATGTATACATGCATCTTGAGGATTTAAAAGCTAATACTGTAGTTGTAGTGTGAAAATACTTAATTTCCCTGCAGCAGTGTTTTCTGACGTGAAAATACTAAAACAGTACAAATTGTAAACATATGTCCTTATGGCACTAAATGGGGACCTTTGAGTGAAAGCTAACAGTACTTCTTTTTTTTAGCTGAAATGTCCAAAAGAAACACGATTATAAGAATAACAAGCATTATTTAAGCAAAGGTTAACTAGGGTTTGTTTGCTTGGTTTTTTTTTATATATACATATATGCATTTATTCATTCATTCATTTATTTATTTATTTATATGCATTTTATTACATGTAAGTATAGAGCAAGTCTGAAAGCCTCTTGCTAATAAAGACCATTACAAGAGACAGTCAAACTTAAGAGCAAATGTTGGTAGCTTGCATAATAAATCAGTCACCTCAGTGAGAAGCCAGTGCTAAACATATGAAGTTGAAATAGTACTTCCATTCTGAGTATTTAAAATATTCATCATGTAAACAGATTATTTTAAAATTATTAAAGTGTGTTAACTATGACTAGAAGCAAAAGCTGTTCAGGTCAAAGTCAATGGTGGAAAACATAAACTGACTTAAGATGGTATTCAGCAGTTGGTTCTTTTTCCTCACTGACTGACTTAGAATTGTCAATTAAATGCTTAGTTTAATAAACATCTAAGTGAAACAAATGAGAATATCGAGTGTAAATGGGAAAAAAATAGCAAGAGCACAGCATTGAAATAAATTACTTGAATCAACTGGATTTTTAGCATTTAGGGAAAGTATAAAAACCTCCAACTGAAAGGTCACCTAACTGTGTACCAGTTTGGTTTCAGAATAGACCAACCAATGTAATATTTTGATAACAGATTGTACTGGATGTGCTTATGAGGCAGTATGCCTCATTATGAATATTTCTTCATACAAGTTTTAAATTAAATGATGGTGCAATATACAAGCATCCTTAGTATCTGTGGCATCCTTGTTTTGTTTCTGCAAGCTGATAAAGAGATGAAGTGTGAAACAAAACCACAAAGACTTAATATGCAGATGTGCATTTTTTTATTATGTGTGTCCCAGGTTGGGAACTATAAGGTTAAAAAGAGTCCTCTGGGGACTGGAAGATTGTTATTCAATCCCATAATTCTGCTATCTCTTCATAAGCTCACGGCAAGGCCAGTTCGTTCTCCTTTCCTCCCCCTCCAGCCTTGCGCCAGGCAGGACCTCCCTTATCAGGATAAACATGTAAGGATAGGCCTTGTTTGGGGCATCCAGAGGCTGTGCTTAGGCCTCTGGAGGATGGCAGTGGCATGGTGGGGGGAGGACTGGAGCACTGGGGATTGTAGATTTAGTTTAGTTGGGGAAAAATTCAGGGGGTTCGCTAATGGCTTATGTATCTGCTCTGTAATTTCTGTTGTGTAACACTCTCCCCAAATACAATTCTGTTTTTTCTCCAATTCGTTTGAGAGCTTTACTCTGTCGGCTCTTTAAACCCATGGCAGAAGGAAAAGAAGTGAAGAAGTCATTCAAAAGAAGTCAGTTGTTAAGTCTAGGATTGAGAAAGAAGGGGAGTGAGGTTTAGCAGTTACTTTTAAGGACAGACCTATTGGAGGTGATGCTGTCAGCATACAAAAGTAGTAGCCCATGCTTTTTAGTGTATCTCAGCCTGATTCTTATGCAAAAGGAGAGGGAGTTCCTGAAAAATTTAAATGTTGTTTAGAGAACACCTATTTTGATGTTGATATTTACCTTTCCACAAAAGATTATGCCGTACTTTTGCAGACATGGCCACGCCACTCTGCTCATGGTTCTTTAAAATACATGTTTGGTTAACCACTCACTTCTGATTTTCTCACTGATGAACAACCTTGTGCAAGTTAACCACAGGTATTTTGAAGTGCAGCTCACTGGCATGGATGTTGTTCTTCAAGCTACATGCCATAGAAGTCCTCAAATTCAGTGTCAAAGTGCTCTAGTATTATTTAGACAAATACCTTTTTTTTATGCTGACACTTTCACTGGGTATAGGTAGAGCTACAATATTTAACGAAAACTGAAATGCAGGCTGATAAAAACTACTCCAGATTCATTGATACAATTCATTGATAGCTAACTAGTATGGATTGTTAGGACAGTTTTTCAAGAGAATCCCATAACACTGAATGCTTGTAGGTTATTTATAAAGCAACTGTGGAAGATCTAAAAATAGATAAAAACATCCAGATCTGTTTTCATACGCCCAGACCTCTTGATCAAGAGGTCATGGCCTACACTGGAAAAAATACTTAATAGCGATTACCAGCTTATGAACTCTTACCTAGTGCATTTGCTGTCTCATCCTGTATTTTTGGTAATTCCTGGTTTTGGCATCAATGCTGAACCATTAGGTTAGGATAGTTCGTTCTGCCACTTTAAGGATGGAAGAAGATAGTATGTGTAGCAGACAATAATTTAGGGCTTGTTTTTATGGTCACTTGTAAAATACGGTGATACATCTTAATTTTTTTAAGAGCATTTCTTCAAGCGAGTTGGAAGTGCTAGTCTATTGAAGATCTTTATTTCATCTCAGAAGGGACATTTTCTTGTCTGATTATCCATCTGCTGTACACATTTGTAATACTTATGCCTTCCCTTTTCCTAATTCTTGGAAAAGAAAAGTTACCTTCCCCTTCCCTAGGGTACTAAGAAAATAGAATTTATGGGAGGACAGTGAGACCACAATCTTCATTCTTCGTAGAAGACAAAATTAAGCCTAGGTTTAAGCTCTTCCAATACAATAAATGTTGATTCAGAAACAGCCAGTGTTTATTCTGTTCTACATTGAGTTGCCTTTTACATTTCGGTGGAAGAGGGAACAGCTAGGGCAGAAAAGCAAGGGAATAGTCATTAGTTTCCTTCACATTGTCTTGATTAAAAATGACAGGGGAATAAAGCGTTGTCGCAAACAACCACACGACCCCCCTTCTCAAAATAAATACTGCTGTAAAAGGACCTGAGTGGCTTTCTGAAAATTGAGACCTTCTGGTGGCAGTGAGACATACTCAGTGTGATGACACAACACACAATATTCAGTAGTGGTTTATGTAGTTCCATGGTCTGTAGTTTAGAGCATTACATGCAGAATAATATAGCAATAATGGAGGATTAATTAATTTCATTTGAGAAGTGACTAAATATCTTCAGTAGTCAGACTGGTTAAGTAAGTGGTTCGCTTGTCTGCTTTGTCATACTCCATGCCTTTTTCCCGCCTTCGTGTTTGTTCTGCACAACGTAGCCCATAGAAGATTTTTTGCAGTCATGGAGCCTCTCTTGTAGAAAACCATAACTGAGCTTACCTTGTGCATCCCTTCCTGTGCACAAAGGTGTGACTTCTGTTCTCTGCTGTGCACAGCCATTTTAATCTGAATGGGGAATCTGTCTAGGGACCCGAGTACAGTAATTAGCAGTCTCTTCAGAGCGTCAGAGGAGAATTACCATTGTAATGGTTTAGCTGGAGGATAAAAGGATTGAATTTGGGTCTGCCTTCCTGCCAAACTAAATGAGTTGCCATGGGAATTTTCAAATATGAGAGGCGTTTACTTAAAGCAGTTTGGCGGGTTTGAATAAACTCATAAATTACGGGGTTTTAGAGGAGAGATCCCGGCTTTCTCTGGCATAGGCTGAACAGCAAAGACGGCTGTTAGAAAGCTGCTTACATTCTTAATGAGAATAAGTTGATCCATGCTCCCGTGCAGACTATCAGCTTATTAAAGCTAAACTGTTCTTGCTAAATACAGTACAGTAAGCACATTTCGAGAGACAGTTTGCAACAAATCCCTGGAGAGAAAAACAAAATCTGATTGCTCTAAACATAAATTGAATTTCCTTGGCTAGATTAGATCTATCTTCAAGTAATGCTATTAAAAATGTTTTTCTGTATCGTTTCAATAAACATTAACCTGCTATTGATTTCAAGTTTCTTCTGCACATGTAATATTTATTATAACACTTGTCAAATCTGCTTCTGAAAGGGGAGGAGGGCGTTGGAGGTTTCTTTTGAAAACAAATAAGGTGCTATGGCCCTTCGAACTTTTTTCAGGTCACATGTAAATGTTTTCCCAGCTCAAGCCTGTCTTCTCTCGGAAGGGAGCTGGGCTTTGACCTGCTCACTTCTTTGTCAGTACCAATGCTATTGAAATGTGAGAAGATGGACTTAGTGTTTTCACAAATGCCTCGAGTGATAAACATCACTTATGCTTGTTTAACCTTCAGTTGTGCTCAAAGAGTCAGCTCTAGGAGTAGGAACTGATGACCATTGTTTTGCACTGCTTGTTTGGAAGCATGTAATAATGTTCTCCTAGCCACTTAGATTTAATACCTTGTGGAAAGAAATAGGGAAGTTCATACATGCTTAGATACTTCGAAAATATATATTCACGCATATGTACTGTTTCCCAAAATTATTTAAATTGGGTATGCAGCTTAAGTCTAAAATGTTTCCATGTGATCCTGTTTTATTATGTATCTGAAATCTTTACTTACAACTGTGAGGATATGGTGGAGGAACTAATTAATTTAGAATTTTGTTTAAAGCAGTAAAAATATGCTTAGAACTCCTTGATGTACTCTTACATCACTAACAGGAATCCTGCAGCTTAGCGAAGTAAAATAATAAATTTGTGATGGTGATTCAGTAGTTCAGCAGCTGCTAAGTTCTAACAAATTCCTGAACTGTTGCTAATGATGCTGCTGAAATTCTGTTTTGTAGCCTCAGGGTACTGTTTCTGTGCAGCTTTAGAACCATCTCCGAAGAAATTAGGTAAGGACAAGAGCAGCATTTACTATTACTAATACTCAGAATTTTAGCTGTTCATTTAAAGTTACTTTGAGAAATATTGGTTCCTCATATTATTTGTGCTTCCGAGTGTGTGTGCTTAGAATTTCCAGCAAATTGATTTAATCAGGCTTGATCCTCACTCCCAGACACTTATATTCAGTAGAGGGTGACAGCAAAATCTGAAGGTATCATCTCAGTGTTTGTGAAGTGGCTTGTGAAAGTGAAACTATGAATACTGCTGCTTCCCTAAAACGGAAGCTAAACGATTAGAGTATGTCAACAGAATTTTAAAAAAAAAAGTATAGAAAAGGCAGTGCTGTAGAGAACAATCTGGGATACTGACTCGAACTAAGTGCATCACTTAGATCCGTAATACCAGTAGCTTGCAGTTGTCGATGCTTATTTAGGGAAACTATGTAGTGTTTGGGGTTTTTTGTTGTTTTGCTTTGTTTTGTTTTTTAAAAAAAGACAAGAAAAACAAACCCGAGAAGAGTAGAGGAGCTTGTTTTCCAATCCTGTACTCAGGATTTCCACTCGCCCCACCCCTGCCCCGGCGGTGTTGTAGAGTTTTGGTTCCATAGACTGGGGGGGTTGATTGAAACCTATCTTAGTTGAATTCTTGTGCCCTCTTCCTCTCCCCTCTGCTTGACTTGTACAGCTGAGGTGGAAGTATGTGACAATGAGAGCATAGGGATGGTTTGAACTGTTTTTCCTGCCAACTTGGATGTCAGGATATGGATATTTGATAATTACTGATAACTGAGTGTGAGCAACATAGTAAGACCTTAGTTTTCCAATACGTGGGAGAAAAGTAAGGGGAATTGTTACCTGACACTTCCCTTCAATTTCTTATGAAGGCTTTTCATGATCAGTCACACCACAAATTATCATTCTCTGATGAAGCCATTCATCAGACAGGTTACCTGATGGAAGATGGGTATTTTTCTTGAAGAATATTCTGTCTTAAAACTTACAGCTTTATCATCTAAAAGTATGAGATATAAAGAAAATCTAGGTAGGAGTTAAATTATCTGTTCTGTTGTCTTAGATAAAACCCATGTCCTGAAATCTGAATCTGATTCCAACTACAACATGTTTTCATGATATGTGATAAAGGTATTTAGCAATCAGAAAATCCCCTTTTTGCTTCACTGCTGAATCCAGCTGCAGACTATTTTTTTGATGGATATAATACAGCATTTGTCAGGTCATGCCATGAGATGATTTTATTTGCTAAATGGTGGGAAAGAGACCCACAAAACTTTTTGCCCATTTTTGAGAGGTAAATCACTTTGCCAAGTGTATTGCAAATACCAGAGCAGGCGGAGAAGTGCCAGGGATGTGGACACAAAAGGTGGGAATACCACACTGGCAAAGAAGTGGGAAGCTATGCAAAGTAGTTGTCTGTGTTTGTTTTATTTCTAGGGTTCTTGGCTCCTGCTGGTCCAGGAATTTGGAGTATCAAAGAAATGTGCGTTCTGCTACACCAGTAGGGGTAGCAGCTGTTTCTTCTCAAGACAGTCCCCCTTTTCTGATAAAGTCTCTTAATTTTATGCATTATCCATTTAATGGAAATTAGGTTGCTGGGCTTCAGAATTTGCAACACTAAGACTCTTAATTCTACTCCCGTCTGAGTCAGTTGATAGCTCTGCACATGGGAGGTCTCAGCTCTCCTCAATCTCCCCTCCCTTATGCTGGCCCACATGGGAGCCTGGAGTGAGGGTTTGTTTGTTGGTTTTTGTTTTTTTTTTAACTTCATAATATGGCAGAACTATTCAGATTTTTTATTTTTAATGCCTTACTAAATATCATATTGACATCTGAGTCATGGATACAGAAGAGCAATAGTGAAGAAAAAGTAGGGTTGTAACCACCACTGGTTAAATTGGCTTGAAGTACACAGGATTGTCAGCTGAAAGGCTTTTTTACACCTTCAAAAATAATTTGTCACTCCGATGACAGCAGCGTAAATCCTCAGGCTAATCATCCAGAACTAATTTGTAGCCTAGGAAAAAAAAATCTTAAGATAGCATTTTAATTTTTTTACGCTCTAGAATCAGTTGTTGTATTTCATAGGTAAACTTAACAGTTTAGATGAACATGTTTCATCTGAAATTATTCTCTGTAAGTTTTCCATCTTATTGATTCCCTTTCCATTCTGTTTTTTAAGGATTCAGCATTCTAAACTCAATCATGCAGATTGAGCACTTTTTTTTTTTTTTTCAAATCCTGGGGGAAAAAAATTCCATTTTTCCATTTATAAAATCATTTCTGAATTATCCTAGCTCTTCAGGCCTTTTGGACCTTTACTGTCTCTGTTTCCCTTGACTTAAGGAAAAGGACTTCACTTATCTATTCTGATTGATGATGAACAAATTAAATACTCTTTAATTACTGTGTCCAAAAAATTGTGTTTAGGTTTACTTAATTTTTCAACCACATCGTGTAAATAAAAGCTCTGATTGTACTACCTCTGGGGTGTTTTTTTTTTTTTTGTTTCGGGGGGTGTTTATGTAGAATTTTTACACACATCGAAGGAGGTTTTTTTAATGCAAAATAATTATATAGTCCATAAAGTTAGATAATAAGTGAATTTAAGCATTATTATGAAATATTCATGAGATTTTAGAGTTCAGGAGATTAAGAGTGACTAAGGTGACTTATCCTGTTGTATAAAATGTATTTTAAGATGCTTTTGCTTGTGTGTGCACTTTGTGTGCTGGAACAAGAAATTAAAATTCTACAATGTCTTAAAGACTGTTTAATTGTACATATTTCAGATGTCTAAATGCAATCTGTTTCTCCTAATAATTGGATTCAAACAATGTGTTTAGGGAACTAGAGTCCATGAATAGTATTCAAACAGGTTTAGACAGAAAGATTTGAAAAACAACCAAGGATAAATTCTAGAAATGGGGAAATGATTATTGTTCTTATAACATGTACTCAAGGATCATTCTGAAAACAGGTGGAAATTATATCAATATGCAGTTGACAGTACAATATAATGGTGGGCATATGGCACTCATGGTGAAAGTGTAGGAAGAAAGTAAATTAAGACTTGAACAGTTTGATCTTATTAGAGGTTTGTGTTTTCAATATTACTATTGTTCTCTGTAGAGTTGATATGATATGCATTTGGCTTTTAAGGTTTGTTGGAATGCTATAAGGGAGATCCTACATAGAGATACTGGAGGATTATCCTATCAAGAATGATTTCCTGAGCATGACATGACAACATTGATCCAGGGTGGATCAGTGACTCTTGTTTTCTCAGCCACAGTTCAGGGAGTCATCTGCTTGTGAAATGAAATGGGAAAACCATTAAATGAAGTTTTAGTATATCTGCTCTGTAGCAAAGCTATACCAGATAAAATACTATAAAATATGTGAAGATCATCAACAAAAAGAAACACAGAAGTCTGATTGTTTCTGTCCCAGTATAGCTTTTAACTTGCAGTGGAATTTGATCAGATGTATACTGTAGAGTCCTGCTAAATGGTTACTTAAGTGTAGTGTCTGTGTGCTGAGAAAGCAAATTTTTAAATTAGTGTGTACAGGAGCAAAGAAGGATGTGAAATTAATTATTTAAGATATGCTTGATACATACTCTCATTCTAGGACATAAAATTAGACTTAAATGTTTTATCACGTATATAGAGAATAAACGATAATTAGTTCATTCTGGTAATGTAGCATTTTAAGAAAGGCGAAAAAATTCTGGTCAGTAATAGGTTAAGCAGTCCTTGATTTTGGCAAGTTTATCATTGGTATAGAGATACTTCATGACCCCAGTCCCTTCCATATAGATAACATTGTCATGCTTGTTACAATACAGTGTCTCCTCCTGTGTGTGAACTGGCATTACCTGTAATTGATTGTAGGAGATAGAGTTCTGAAATGTGACCCACGTACAAAAATCATACAGTTTCTTATTTATACAAAGTATATGAATAGTTCGGGGTGGGGGGGGAGGGGGGGAGGGGTGTGTGGAATTTTACCTCAGACTTGCAGAAAACACATTTTATGGAACCTTGCTTTGTTTTTGTCTTCGGTGTTTGTTTGAAATAAACGATAGTTTTAGGGGAAAAAAACGTCTGTGCTCTACACTGTTGAAATCATAGAATCATAGAATAAGTTTTTCTTGTGCTAGAGGATAAATAGCAAATAGGTGTTTTTATTTCAGTTAACTATTTATTATAATTTTTCTTTCAGAGTGTGAGGGCTAACATTTTTAAGCATTAGTAGTACTACCAAAACTACATTAATGTTACTGCTAAAGTTCTAATTTTAATAGTAAATATTTATAGTCTACCTTTTAAAGATGCAGCAGAATAACCTTATATGCAAAACTGAATATAATAAGAAACTTCTTTGGTGTTATTTCTTATGATGGAGCAAGTCATTCCATTTGTCAAAATCTGAGTGTTAAAGGCTGACTTTCCAGTATGTGATCAATTTCCAAAGCCAAAGATATCAATGTGTTGAAACAAGAAACCAGTTTATTTTGCTTTAACAGAACCAGTGTGTGACCAGTTTTTTAAAAAAAAAGTTAAACTATCACTTCTGCTTTTCTGGAATAACAAGAAACTTAAATGTGTTGTATGATTTTTCAAAATTTACTAAGAATCCACTAAGTGTTTTGTAACTATAGGTGCTGAGTTTAAGGGAACTGACTGCAAAATGAAAATCTATTGCTTATGTATTTTTCTCCAGTACTTAGAAACATAAAGAGTATTTTGGCTGAAGGTATGAGACTTTGTCTTGTAAGGCTTTTAAAATCAGTTTTAATGGTAAATTTATGTTATGTGGAAAAAAAAAATTTGTGATACTAAGTCAAAGAAACTTTCATGCATTCTCTTAGCTCTTACATGACAGCATGAATAAATTCAGGGCTAGCTGGAGTCCCAGTGCTTTTTTTTCAGTTTATCACCAAATGAGTGCTGTAATAGCTGGTGTTCTTACGTGATAGACAATCTCACAGCACACACATACTGCTGCTCCTTGGCAGCACATGCTCCTTCAACAGCAAGAATTGCTTGCCTTTCATTCTTGGAGCAAGAAGGGCTTACTTGTCTCCAAGGCAGACACAGGTTAGAGCTCTATTCGTGAAAAAGGGAATGCGGTTAAGTTGGTCAGTTGGACCCAGCAGTGCAGCTCTCTGGGGAAGAAGCACTCCTCAAAGGCCCTTTGTCCTAGGCTCTGCCAGGCAGTGCTGAGTTCTCATTCCTGTCTTTGGAAAATAAGCATTGGCTGGTCTCGAAAAGCTGAAAAGAAAGCTCAATAAATAGCAAAGAAGTCTTTCTCCCTAGCAACACACTGCCTTGAGCAGCTTGAGCCTTCAAAAGGAAGGTCATATGACTGACATATTTGTCCCCTAAAGAGAGTGCATACAGTTCTTTTTTTCACTTCTCTGTGTTTTTAAGCTGTGTGAAAGTGGGTTTTAGCCAGCCATAGAAGAGAGTAGACTAGCTGGATGGAATACTACCACCCCTTCCTTCTGGACTTCATCAGCTCAGAGTTGAAGATCAACAGCAAAGGCATCTTGTTTATGAACAGACCTTTGATTTTTAAACAGTAACATGTGTATTATGGTCCCAGTAAAGGATACAAGGCATACACGTGATAATAATATTGTATTCAGCTGAACTGGGTGTTGCTCATATAGTTGTAAGCAGTTGGAAGTAACTTTGTGCTTTTAGTACGTGCATATTAGTAGCTGTTGAGAATTACCGAAGGCATGTACTAAGTGCTGTATGTCCTTCTGAACTTTCTATGTGTTTCCTCAGTTGGACTAGAAATCTAAAACTGAAGTGACTTTTGGGGCATCTTTCATTTAAAAAAAAATTCTCTAGATGGTGGCTTTATAAAGTCTATGTTAAAGTCATTAGATTCCTTTACCTTAGGAATTACATATATGTAGAAGAAGTGTCAACAGCACCGTGCCATTCCACTTCCTGTTATTTTGAAAATAAAACATTTTGCAGACTTTTGAAAAAGAGAATTCATGTGAAATGCAGCTAAATGCAATTTTAAGACCTGTTTCTGTCACTGTTCTAAAACGTGACTACAGCAGTAAGTGTGACAGTCTGAGAAGCTATTGGAAGACCAGTAGTGGCTTCCTGGACACTAACCTTTTTCACTTGCATAAGCCTAAACATTAGTGTATTCACTCTGTTGTAGTATGTTAATTTATTTTACTTATTCTGTATAATTTTTTGAGAACATCTCAAGCTGAAGGTAAAAATGTCTTAAAAGTTAGTACTGCAGCTTCATTTCTGATGTGGTCATCTGTAGCCCTGAATCCTGTGTTTAATGAAACAAGTAAGAAATGATGACAGTACCCTTGAAAGATGTGTAATAATTCACATCAACACTAGCAGTTAAGTTTTATTTTGTTGGTCTGAAGAGGGAGATGTCTCATGTTCTTTCTATGTTACTGTATTTGATATCAAATATCATTTTACATGCCTTTTTTTCATCAGTATGGGAGCAGATATAAAAGCATAATGGACATGTTTTCCATATGAAAACATAGGGTCATATTTCAATACCATTCTGAGAATGAAAGGCTTCATTGGTGTACTAAAACTTTAGCAAAGTCGGAAACAAAATGAGGAGGCACTGAAGTCTCTAGTGTTTGCAATAAATTAAAGGTTTTGAAACACCTTAATGAAATTTGTCCTATGCCCTTTCCCTTCGTACAAGTTCAGTGTCTTCGCACTTAAAGGAAATTTACAGCCATTCAAAGTGTACAAACTCAAATTTTTAATAGAAAACTCCTGGGATAACAGAGGAAAAATAAATGCTACAGGTTGTGCCAGATTTATCTACAAATAATTTAAATCATTCCACTGTTATATTTCTAACAAATGTCACTAATCTGTACCTGTTAGAACCACTACATTGATCATAGGCTACATTGGTTAAATTATTTTTTATAATTTACTTAAAACTCAGGATGGGCTAAAGCTTTTTTCCTAACAAAAGCAGATGCAGTCTCCAAGTGGGTTTTTTTGGCACTGTTCAGTCTTTTCAACAGGCTACAGCTGAAATACAGCGTAATACAGAGTGCGTTTGATTTCTACTCTGTTCCAATTACTAGGCTGTTGATGGTAGAGCTGTACGTGGAAAATTTGTACCACAGGCTTGCCTGGTAGTATCTCATTCAATGTGCTCCTGCTTTTGAACTCTTGCTTTCAGAATTGAAGTAACCAATAAGAAGGAATTTTGATTGTCTAGAGTTCCAAAGTTAGAAATACCAAAAAGAAAGCATTTAGTGCAGAGGTTTTTTATCTGGACTTGCACATTGCTAAAAGTAGATCTAATGCTTTAGCTTGCATTAATGATAGTTATTTGGAGGTTGGAACTAGATGATCCTGGAGGTCCTGAATTTTAATACAAATGTTAGCAACTGTCTATTCTAACAGTTCTTAATGTATTTAGGTATAATTTTGTCTTCTTGAAAGCATTTCAGAAGGTACTGTATGAATATCTTTTAGCAGTTCAATGTGTTTATGTCATGAAATAATACATTTCTGTTCTGGAAATTTGTGAATTACTGAAGCTGTTTAGTGTAGTGTCTAGAGGTTCTCATCATTTATTTTATTAACACCAGTAAAAGACTGAGATGTGAAGGAAAGAGGAGCGATAATTAAAAAATATAAAAACTAAACCGAAACCCAGTAGTGGAATTAAAGTATTGTTGAGTGTCTAGTACAACTGACACAAGGGAATTTATTTCCTTGAAAGCCCCAAACCTTGCGATGTAAACATGAGTCCATCACATCTGTTCTAAAGAAATGTTGGAAAAGATATGAAAAACCATTAAGTTCAAGCAGACTGCTACTGATGGTTGCCGCCTTCCTCCCTCTCCTTCCAAATATATTAACAACTAGTACTCAGAGGCTATATGGTGAAGGAAACCTGTGAGTTCCACTGATGCAGTTTTTATCAGGCTTGTAAGATGTGCTTCACGTCAATTTTCTGTACCTTATCTGTATTTGCTTCTTCCAGAAATGGAAAGGGAGGGCATAAGGACTCTTGAAGATGTTACTAGTAAGCCAAGTATCACGATTAAACAGGGATATGTCAGATAAGGTGATGGGAAGTGTAAAAAGATATACTGCCTCTTCCCCAAGTGTATCTTTAACATTATGACCAATGAATTTGTCAAGTGAAATAGCACAGTCTTCTTTGCATATCATTCGAACTGAGAGCTTGCTTTGAAGAAGATAAGCAGACTGTGTTGCCCAGAAGAAATAATGATGCTAATTTATCTTTGCTTGTCCTCATAGACATAGCAGAGTGTGTCAGCATTGAAAAGGAAGTAGAGAAATAATTGAGTTATAGCTTACCCGCCTATTTAATGCCACAGTATTGTTGATGATATACAGGGCTCTTCAAAATACACCTGATCTTAATGTAGTGATTGATGTTACGTTGTCTCAAAAAAAAAAAAGTATTTGGAAAAGTTTCCTCTGATACAAGAAAAACTGTCAAACTGAGCTAGTAAAGACCACTTCAAATTCTTCTCAGTACAAGCAAAACTATGTTGGAGGGTTTGTGCTCCATCACCATCAGAAATGTATAATCAAGGATGAGAAAGTCTTAAGTAATATGCAACAACTTCTGACTACCAGTATTTACATTATATCATTGGGAACTTTTGTCTTTTTTTTGTCAGGTATTTTGAGAGGAAGGGATGATGTGATGTGATAGCGTAGTTTACCTGGAGTCTGATATCTTGCAGTAGATAATTGATTGTGTAGGTATTTTCATTCAGATTTGTTTGAAAAACTCTTTTCTTTGTGTTTTGCATCTGATTACCTGAAATCTTGCCTAGAATTCCGTTGTCAAAGATATTTTAGCCCTTTAAATTCAGGTATTTAAAAAACCCACATTCCAAACACAGATTAAATTTTAAAGTGTGTATACCTTAGTTGCAAAAATTCGTATGTGTTTTAGTCTAGGATATTTTATAATATGTATTTTGCAATATAGTGATGTCTGAGATCTGTTCTTTAGCTTAATACATGTATGTCTAGGAATTTGTTGTATATTGTTTGTGAGGGGTTATGTTTATAAATTATGAATGGAAGGGTTTTGTTCCTGAATGGAGACATTCATGTGTAAAAGCTGTTTGACTGGCACATGGTATACTTAGGAATACTTAGTGATCTGCAAGTGAATTGCAGTGGAACATTTTTCTTTGTCAGGAAGATTCTAGACCCCGGGAGAGGAGAGTGCAGTGATTGTCAGAGTATAGGCCTCCAAGCTGCAGCTGCGCAGCTGTACAGCAGCTGGAGACTGTAGGAAGCCAGGGTGACAGACGCTGAAGGGTCAGTAGTGCTTCCTGGATAAGATCAGTAATAGTAAATACTTCAGTGAGGCTATTGTGTTTTACCAGAATTTGTATTAAATTAATAAATTACAGACAACTTATGTGATACAGATAGGCAGTTTAAGTCTTTGTATGTAATGTATTTCCAGAGATAGGGTGGTAGAAAAGTTATGTTTATTGTATGTGGCAATTGTTAACGGTTTTCTATTTCACAAAGAGTTTTGAGTATCTTGTTTGTTAGTATAGTGTTCTTTCACAGCTGCCAAATTCTCTGTAGTTCTGTTTGGAGTATGTATACAGTTATTTAATGCCTTTGGAGTATGTGTACAGTTATTTAATGCCTTACTTGTGGTGAGTGTTGCTGTTTAACCAAAAGCACTGTGGGACAGGTAGAAAGACAGCATGTGTGGGTAATTGCTGAGGTGCTTGGAAGGTGCATGCTGCTCTTTGGTGCTCCTACATCTCTGAAGCTTCTTCGTATTTGCCTGAGCCTGATGAAACAGGCCTGCTACAATTGGCTGGAGAAGGTCAAGACTGATTTTTAGTCTCTGTATTCACAGTTGATTTATCCATCACTTTGCTTCACCATCATTTCCTGTTCCTTTTGCAGCTCCTGCTCTGATCTTGACAGAGTAGCCCTAGAACAGCTTATAAAGGACGGCTCCCTTAAGCAAAGGCAGACTTGGCTGCATTTGTGGCAAGATAAAACTGCAGCCTTTCCTAAGCTCGGGCTCTATTCAGCTTAGGAGAATTCAGCTGAAGTGTGACAGGATTGCAAAAGTGTCATCCAAAATGCATTACATTTGGAAACTAGACTATAAATGAAAGTCACAAACATCATCTAAATAAATGTATCTGTATTATAATGAATATAGGGAAAAGGGCTATTTCTTGTATTTTTCAGAGCAGTTATTTTGAAAGGAAAATGAGCATTATATGAGGAAAGCACGTTTGTTTGTACAGGAATGCTGAAAGCCTTCCCTGCCAGAGCTGGTAGTGATGAGAGTCAGAGTATGTTCTGAGACTGAGCTGGGTAAGACCATGAGGCTCAAGGAGCTCTGTCAGGATGAGGTATCCCTGATTTGTCATGGGAGTGAAGGGATTGTTTGGTTTGTGAATTTCACTCAGCAGCAGTCACCTCCCATGTGTATCACTTTGGGTCTGGTAGTAATATGGCAGGGACAGTATGGGCACTGACTGGTTTCTCTGGATGGTAGCTCATGGATTTCTGGTCTGTACTAAGCGCTGCTGCTTTGATCCTTCTTTTAAGATCGTATCTTTCTTTCCTTCTCTGCTGTAATTTGTTACAGGCTTCTCAGATTTGACTGTACACAGAATCTAACAGTTTACCTGTCATCTCTGAAGAATGACAATATTGTTATCTTCTGAAGTCCTTCACTGACACAGCACAGTGAATGCGCTTCTGTTTGGAGTCTGTATACCTGTTTGCCTTCCACCTCGACAAAATATCCATGTACTATGTCTATGTTTTGTGTATAAATAAAAAGTTAAACTGTATGATGCTCTAAAAGGCTTATTGTATGTGTATGGAAATCTGTGGCATTTAAATGGCTGCTAATTTCAGAAGCATTAGTTAATTCTCTGAGGATCTTGAGTTATCTGAGGTTGAAGTGTAACTCAGGCATTGATAAAGAGATGTCATTAAGAAAAATTAAGTGGAATGCTTTATCTGAACTTCTTATTTCATGACACGAAACAGTCTCTTCTTACTCATACTGGTTTATTACATAACTGCATTCCTCTTATTTAGACAGTGTTACTTAATGTAGCAGATAGCACGGTAGTTTTAACTGGGCAGCAGTACAGTCAATGTGTTTCACTTGAAGTTGTTTTATTTCGGAATGCGCTTTCCCAGAGACTTCATGTAGGTGGGAGTTGTTACTAGCATTTTTAACCTTGTGACTATTAATCCTACTTGGACAATTATTAGACAACAAATTACTTAAAACTATAGTGATCACCGGCATATGGTTTCTTTAGAGTCTTTTTATCGCTAGCTGAAGTAGAGCTGAGCTACTGCAAGGGATACTGACTGCGTTCACAAAACCGTAACCGCTATCGTAACCGCTATCGTCTGAGCACCTCCTGTTCAGTTAGGATTTACTGCATGCATCTTCAGTATTTGTAGTCAATGACAAGATGCAAGTGCTTGCGTTTAAAGAATTATGTTTCCTGGTACCATTTAAGGCTTTTTTTCCCTAATCTACATGTTATAGTGTATGGGTGAGATACAGGGAAAGCGCTGGGGATTTAAGAGGATGAGAGTTTTGAGTCAATCAGTTGAGCTTCAACTTAGTAATGCAAATCTGGCTTTAAGTGACCTTATTGATGTTTGCTCAAAGTAGCTTCCTTTTGGTACAAATGACAGAGCTTTGTTGTAGCTATTGTACAGGTAATGTACTGTCTCTTTAGAGATTGCCTTTGTATCCCTGATGCAACCTCTCTTTGCTTTAACAGAGAGTGCCTGCAGAAATGCCTGCAGCTAAGATAGATTGTATCCTAGTGCCTCACTTGATCATCTGTCAGCAAGGAAGAGAGGATAGGGCAGGCAAAAATATGTGCCCGTTTCTTTATCCTGCCTTTTGGAAATTTGAGGATTTGGCTGTTAGTGAATGATGTTCAAGTGGAGGGCTTGATACCAGAGAATGAAGGACATGATGGCATGTCTAAAAGGGTTCTGTTTCTGTGATTTAGACCTTGAAGAAGGGTGGCAAGCAGCTGTTGCATGTTGAGGGTGTCCTATTGCATATTGAGAGCAGTGCTATTACCTCGGTGTAAATGGTGCTAAGCACCCATGTCCTGAGCAGGTAGTATTGTGTACTAAACAGTGCCATCTTCTGGGAGGAGTCAGAATGATGTCCTTCTGATCAACATTAAAGACTTTTATAAAAATCTGTATTGATATATTTATTTCATTTCGATATTATTTTTTTATCTGTAAAAATACGAGATTTTGAAAGACAATTTTAATATCTAGTAATACTGTGAATTATCACTGATGCAGTCTTTAAGGAAAAAGTTTAAACTATGGTTTTGAGTTTGTTTAATAGAACAAGAATGTATTCAACTAACAAGCAGTACTCCAGAGAAGTAAATCTCAAAAAAAAAAAGTTAAGGATTGCTTTGTATGCTGAAGTCCCATTATTATTTTTGAAAATAAAATTTGTAAAGTCTAAATGATTGCAATACCTTTTCTCAAAGGAAAAAAAGAAGTTAAAAATCCAAAGTATGAGTGATTGTTTTGGTTTCATTTTATTCCTTTTCAATTGTTGTAATGCCTTTTTTGGATGTCAGAGAGTGTTTTCTGTGTTAACATTGCCGTCCTATAAATAGTGACATTTGGGAAATACTCACTGTGCAAAATCTGGGATTAGTTACTAAAATTATCCTAGCAAGTGGAATGTAAGATTCAGCATTTACTGAGACACAGTAATGGTGTCAGATCAATCACCTGAACACTTACTTGGAGGAAGTCAGCAATTTTAGTAACATTAATGGGACTATATGGGAGATGTGGCTGGCATTGTGAGATGTTTTTGTTACACGCTTTCAATTAAACAAATAAATAAAGGAACCCAAGGAAAAAAGCCAATAACAAAGCATAACCATTATGAAGGGAGAGGAAAAGAGGAATCAACATAGTAACAATCCTTTTTGCTAAAATAAATTGGATAAGGTATATCCAGAATGACAAGAAGGCAAATAGATTTAGAATTGCTTCTATTTCATGATGATTGTCTAGGTAATTTACCGGCAAAGATGCAGTGGCAGTTTCTAAAAATAGAACTAAATTTTCTTTTGCATGTAAATTTATAAGTGTGTCATATTAAGCATGCTATAATCAGTACCCCCAGAGGGGTCATTTTAATGACTATAGAGTCTAGAGGGTTTCTGGATAATACAGTACTGAAGTGTACAATTAATTTATAGTTAAAATGGCAATTGAACGTGTATTTACTTTTTCAGTATTAGTGTTAACTTGGTCTGTCACACGATGTTTGATATATAAAGAAATATCTGACTTTCAGTATGTCCTGAATGTTTAACAACAACATTAAATGTTCCTGTGTGTAATCTTTGTGTTTATGCAAGTACTCAGTATTACAGTTAGGAATTTCATTTCTGACATCTGAAAATAATCTATTGTTGACTGACCTTAACATGTTGATTTTAAGTTCTTGATAAAAATCAGATCTTGAAGTTTCCATTTCAGGGGGTGGTAGTCCTTGAGGATACCTCACACATAGTACTATGGTTTCTTAGATAAATTTTTTTTTTTTTTTTAAATTGTCTTGCAGTTTATAAATTACTTCTCTGTAGTTTGGGAATGAAACACGTATAATATTTTGCTGCAATCTGGACTGAAAAAATATTTTCTTATACATTTGTAAACCTCTGTATGGATAATCCTGTTAACTCAACTAGTTTGAGATGGATGCTTCACCAGTGCAGTGCTGTAATGAACACAAAGTTAGGTGGTAGCTTTTTTTTGTTGTTGGTATTAGTGGTGATTGCTAATCTTTGTAGTATCTAATGCTGTGTTTTGGGTGGTGGTCGTGTTGTTGTTTTTGTTGATCACTCATGCTCTTAGATGTCCTGGTTCAAGCAATCTGTAAGGTTGTAGTTTAAGACAGTTGAACAACTCTATCTGAACTCAGACTTGATTTTCAGAGATGGGCACAGTATGTTATTATCCAGGTTCACATTAACTTGAAAGATATTGTTCCAAATATCTGGAAAACATTATGTGAGTAAACAAGATAAGTAAAAATTTAAGAAGTCTTGTTTAGCAAAGGAAAAATGCAATGCAGGTGACACGGAAGCTACCCTCTTTTTCATTTCATTGAGAATTTCAGCAGTAGCATTCAGCACAAGAAGTGAGGTGGCAACTTAAAGTACACATTGACCATCTCTCTTGGGCTTCCTATATTATAATCTTGTTTTCTGGTGATACAGACTAAACAACTGATAGTATTTCTGGGAAGACGGATCAGAAAAATGTCTGATCTCAAAACTGAAGTTGTACAAAGTAGGCATATTCCTGTTAGGAAACTAAATAGTGAGCTACTTTTACTGAATACTGCATAGTATTTGTGAAAACTGCTATTATAATTTATAATTAAGAAAAAACCAAGAGTAGTATATACTGTGTAAATAGTAATTATATATTGATCAGAATCCATTTACATCTGCCAGAATTGGGAATTGTGCCTTACAGCAGTTGTTGATGTCCTGCTTGGAAAGCTCCTTTATTCCACTCCCCTCTCCCTTTGAAGTGGTTAGTATCAGCTGAAGTGGAGCAAGTTACAATAAACCGAAGTTGTTTAAAATTTGTGGTGTGTATTCTTCCTGTAGTGCAATAATTAAATTTGTTAAAAGATCGCTGTAGGAGTGCATGACAATGCTTATTAAAACTTTAAAAAATACTTGTACCCATCTCAGCTTGCACTTAAGCCAGTTTTTATAATTTAAGATATGAGCCTTTTTCACAACTCTTTAATGTGTTTATCAACACTTAATGATAGATTGCACTTAATTTTAAGGAAAAATTGAAAAAACTTACTAGTTTTGTGAGTATAATGGTATTTTGCTTGGTTAAAATGTGAAGATACTTTGTTCTAGATCCAATAAAACTTGTTTCTTAGTGAGTTAATAAGGCTAATTTTCTTCCCATCTTCTCATATGCAGGCAGAAGGAGAAGACAGCCTTAAAAAGATGCAGCTGATGGAGCTCGCAATTCTGAATGGCACCTACAGAGATGCCAACATCAAATCACGTAAGCATGTGATAAGCTTAAGGACCTATGATGAATCAAAACTTACAAAATTGCTACCTAAAGCTCATTTTTGGCAAAGGTACAGT
>VWZE01013589.1:412718-553689 GCA_013396675.1 Eubucco bourcierii
GGGGGGGGGCGTGTTTTATTTTGGGTTTTTTTTCCCCTCCCTCTGTTTTTAAACAACGTCTCTTGGTTGAAATACTTAGAAATAGTTTAAAAAAAAAATCAAACCTTAACCAGACCTTTGGTTTATAGTAATATTTTCCTCAATACATATAAAGGGCAACAGACTCCTGTTCAATCTTATTTTTAGAGGTTTAATTTGAAAATGTTATATATATGCAGGATACTGTGAATACATTTTTCTTTATTATATGCCTTTCTTTCATCTTGCTTGCATGTGTCCCCCCCAATGTTACGTTTTCCCAACAATTCATCAACTGATTTCACAGCTGAGTTCACAGGGTTCAGTGATGTAATAAGCCATTTTTACAATTTCTTCCATTACATTTGTGTGAAAGTGCTTTTGCAAATGCATGTATGCACAGGTTTACACTTGAAAATTAATTACATACACTTACTAATGAGAGCACATACTATGAAGTATGATACAATTTATTTTCCCTCATTCCTCATCCTGAAAATCTAGTTGGTGATACCTTTCTAAAGTAATTTTTTGCTATCACTGTGATACAGATATCAGAAGCACAGTTAAATCAGTCACTTTACAAAAGGTCTACTGATATTTGTGAATTTGTTTCTGCACACATTGACCATTTCAGTGTAGAGTATGTTTAAAGTTTGGAATGCAGTTAGGTCAGTTTGAGAGTGCTTACACTAGTGTAATTATTCTGATTTGTAAAGAGACATAAGCAAGGGCTTTTACCACTACAATGGTGGTGGTAAATGTTTCAGCCTTAATGAACACTGTAATATTTAAAGCTAGATTACTGCTAAATATATTTCAGTCTCTAAATTATTGCAAGTCTGTGAGTAAAATAGCTTTCAAGGTAGCTTAAATGGATGCAAACTGTTGCACTAGAAACCTTTATATTGATTTGGACAATTTGTCAGATCTGTTTTCATTGGTCTATTTTGTCACTATAAGTGGGAACGTGTATTTTTTTTTTTTCTATTTTTTTAACTAAGATTTCCAACACTAATATTCAGTATGTGATAATAAACCAGTTTCACTCTTAGCATTTTGATTATGCTGAAAAATTGAAGATCTAGAATCCATTCTGGTTTCTTTCTTTTTTTAAAAAAGGAAATTAAAATGTTTGAGTTGTTTGGTTTTGGGTTTTTTTTAATTCCACATTCAATCTGAGCACTTCTGATTAACAAAAGACAAAAAAAAAAAAAAAGTAAAAGTCACAACAATCTCAGATCTGCAAAACTTTCACCGCATTTCCCGTTTCAGCCTATATGTAAGTTAATTAAATCAATGTAGATCAATAGCAGTGCATAGAAAGCTAGACTCTTGCATGCCAACTGGCTTTAGAAATCACAATGAAATGTGCTAGTACTGTAAAAAGAAGCATAACCCAACCAAACAAAAAGAAGATAGCAATTTTCTTTAACCCCTAAGCAAGGCCATAGTGAACCTCTAACGCAAAGGAGATGCAGTGTTTCTAGGTCAACTTTAACTTCGCTGATCCTGGAATTCAGAATTGTGTATATGTTTAAACACAATTTTAAGATGTTTAATACCTCTAGACTCATACAGCAGCTCTGCATAACTTGAGTGCCTGTGGACTCTCTAGTTGCACTAAATTTATATTCTGTATTTATGACAGTATTTTCCACATATCTCCTGCATGCATCTCAGTCTCATTCAGTCTTGGTAGCATAAATGAAGAAATGTGGTCTAAATTGAGCTTTTGTGCTGTGTAACCTGTTTGAGAAATCTACCTCACTGTTTTACAGTGGCTTTTTTATTTTGCATGTTCATACTTAATCACACTGGAAAATGGAAAGCTGTTTGCATTTGAATGGTGTGCTTTGGCACTGTGTGATCAGCGCATGTACTAATGATTTCCTTTTATTTTTCTTCTTTCCTACTTTTCCCCTTTTTTCCCATTCTTTCCATGTTTTGTACTGCTGTCTCCATACTTTCCTCTGAATTTCTTTGCTTACTGTAGCAGCCCTTGCCTTTTCTCTTGCAGCAACAGCCCAGGCTCCAAGGATTATTACTGGGCCTGCGCCTGTTCTCCCACCAGCTGCCCTGCGTACTCCTACGCCAGCTGGCCCTACCATAATGCCTTTGATCAGACAAATACAAACCGCTGTCATGCCAAATGGAACTCCTCATCCCACCGCTGCAATAGTTCCACCTGGACCCGAAGCTGGTTTAATTTACACACCATACGAATACCCCTACACACTGGCACCAGCTACATCAATCCTTGAGTAT
The DNA here is from genome assembly GCA_013396675.1 of Eubucco bourcierii. Taxonomy (NCBI): domain Eukaryota; kingdom Metazoa; phylum Chordata; class Aves; order Piciformes; family Ramphastidae; genus Eubucco; species Eubucco bourcierii. The sequence continues at coordinate 415,005 of VWZE01013589.1, forward strand.
CCTATTGAACCTAGTGGTGTATTAGGTAAGATCTTTGTACATGGGTGACTGGAGAATATCTTGCTTATAGCTTTGTGGTATTTGCAGCTTAGAGTTTGTGAGGCTTAAAGAGAAAAAAAATGATTCAGAGTCGTTATATCAGGTATATCAAAACTGTCTACGAAAACTGCTCAAATGATATAATTCAAGTGTTTTCATGTTATCTGTTTTTAAATGTGTGTCAAGTATATTAATATGATTACTGAAAATAAAATCTTCGTGCTTGTATGATACTAGATAGTGGATACATAGAAAAGGGGGAAATAGCCCAAGCAAACAGAAAGAAAGAAGAAAAAAAAAGGAAAAAACCCAACACAACAAGCTGAAACCAAAACAACAAAAATATAAACAGATAGAAGTTCACATCTATTATATGCTATTTGGGCTCCCATAAATACTGAATTTCATAGAATCGTGTAATACATTGTATTGGAAGGAACCTTTACAGGTCATCTAGTCTAAGCAGATCATGTTACTCAGAGCTCCATCAAGCCTGACCCTGCATCTCAAGGGATGGTCCTTCCCCCCACCACACCATGTAATCTGCACCAGTGTTCCATCACCCTCATTGTAAAGAATTTAACATCCAGTCTAAATCTACATTTCTCTAGTTTAAAACCATTGCCCCTTTTGTCCTATTGCTAAGGGACTGTAAACAGCCCCTCCCCAGATTTCTTGTATGCTCCCTTCAGGTACTGCATGGCTGCTATTAGGTCTCCCCACAGCCTTCTCTTCTCCAGACTGAATAACCCAAACTCTCTCAGCTTCTCTTTGTAGGAGAGGTAATCCAACCCTGTGATGATTTTTGTGGCCCTCCTCTGGACCTGCTTCAACAGGTCCATGTCCTCCTTGTGTTGAGAGCCCCAGAGCTGGATACGACATCCTGGTTTTGCAGTTTAGCAAAACTGGAGAGAATAGAGAGGTTTTTTTCCAATTTGTTGAGATTTTTACTACTTTGCATGGTATACAACTGCTAAGTCCTCAATATCAGAAAACTGTAAATCATTTTGTAAGCAGAGATAAATTTCAGTGAATGAATATGAAGCGAACTAAGTTCTAATCAAAGGATGATAACAATTAGCCACTTTACTGATGGCTTTTTTTTATGTACATTGAATTGAAATGCCCATCAGTCCTAATATTTCAGAGCATGGACTAGCTGTGTAAAGGTGAGAATGATAAAACAGCTGTGACAGATCAGTTAACTGGTCAATATTGAACAAGCAGTTTCAACAGATTCTTCTTCCCTACCGTCTACAGAAACTAAATCTTTTCTCTTAGTTTGTTCTGAATTGCATATGACCTTGGTCCTTCATAATGTTGAGTTTTAGGACTTTGATCTTAGTTCACTCAGCAGCAGTTATTGATTTACCCAAATTCTGAACATCTCTAATGAACGCTGGACTATAAGGTTCAAAGTCAATATTTTGTTGAAAGTATTGGAAAAAAAAACCCAAACAAACCACAAAACCCTCCAGTATTTCACTTACATGACAAATACTTGCTGAGTTATCTGTATGTGTGCATGCACACTTCCAAGTTATATTTAGTAAACGAGGTAAAAAGAAAACAAACTTCTGTTTTTTCAGGATTAGTGAATCAATAATAACAGTTTTAGTAGGACACAAGTATGCAGTAGATCTGTCCTTGAAAAGATTATGGTTGTTGTCTGATACCTTTAACCAACGTTCAGTAAGCATATGATAATGCCATCATTTACTAATTTTCCACAAACATGTAAATATTCTCCCCAGTTCCTCCACCCCTAATTGGTGAGCCAACTTGCGTTATACCCTGGGATAAAGTCACAGGCACCATCGTGGTAGCTATCAATTGCTGGTTCGTGGCAAACCCCTCTCCTGAATTCAGTAATAGCAAGTGAAAAAATAGATCATTCTACAGTAATTATTTAATATGATTTAGGGAACTTTTGAAAATTTCTTGCAGAATTTTCTGTAAGGAGAGAGGAAGGGAAAATTACTCCTAAAATGGCATCTGAAATCATTGCATACCTCTGGGCTTTGCTGTGGGAGCACAGGTGTATTGCCCAAAACAGAACTCCTCAAATAATCATAGAATTCTTTAGGCTGGAAAAGACCTTCAAGAATGAATCCAACAACTTCTGCTCTATTATCTGAGCAATTGTATAGAGTTGGTTGATTTAAATACATTTTTCCTTGAGTTTTATTTCATTGTTACACTCAATAGAATGCTTTATTTTGTCCGTTTTTGTAGTGGACCTTTAAGATATCTTAAAATAATTCCCTTTAAAATGACAGAGGAATGCATCCCTTCTAGCATTTTGGGGGATATTGGTATTGGAATCAAACTTTAGTTGGTGACTAACTTTTAATTCCCTTCCTTTTATCTTCAGGTATGGCTTTCCCAACGAAAGGCTAAGAATTCAAGAACGGTTTTAACTGATCCTTCATCAGATCTGAATTTTAACAAATGCTTAGTTTCAGCAGCCTTGAAAAAAGCTTGGCCTAGCAGTCAGTGACTTACTTGCACTTTTTTGCACATAGATTTTAAATAAAATAGTGCTATTAATTTGGATTAGCTCCTATTACAGAGTAGCTGTAATTTATGAGTGTATAGTAGTATACTGACTGCTAAGTGTTCTATATAGTGTTTGCTTTACTAATCACCTAATTCATTGCGGTTCATGCTTATTGACTTTAAAATCACGATCTGTAGGCTTGAAGAATTGCTTTAAAACTTTTTGTGGTAGAACTGGAAGTGATCTTAGGGTTAGCAAATAATTGTCAGTATTAAAAGATGGCATTATTTAAAATAGTCCTGCTGCAGAAAGGCACTTCAGTGAATATGTGACTAGTAAAGCTTCTGTGCTTGGGTCTAATAGATTTCATGAAATACTGTAATATTTGGGATTGTAAATGAACAGATTAAACACGTTAAGGCCAGGATGTTTAAAATAAATGCAATATTAATCTGCACAGATAAACTTCTTTTTGAGATTAAGATTTGAAACTACTGTGCCTTAACTTGTTGCTTTTCTTAAAATGAACTTTTGTAGTTAATGGTCATTTAAATCCATTTTGATAAACCTGCTGTTAATGTTTTCTTTGAATGTTTTCTAACTTTGTCTTGGTAATTGCAATTTAACTAGGTGCGGTGGCTACTAAAGTTCGAAGGCACGATATGCGTGTCCATCCTTACCAAAGGATTGTGACCGCAGACCGAGGTTAGTTTAGTTCTGCAGTTCTTGTTTGTAAGAAGTGCTTTGAGTGTACATGAGATTTGCAACACCACAGCTGGTTAACCAAATACCCTATTTTGACCTATTTGTTATTTTTTTTTTCCCCCAAACCTGAATAGTTAATATTTTAGAGCTTTGGGAATGTTTGTGGTTTTTAAAACATTCCATGAATCTTGGTTTTCCCAGCTCAATTAAATATGTAAACTTAGTGATATATTTAATATAAAGACTGTAATTGATTCCCTTTTAAAAATCTGTTTAAAGAGCCATCTGCATCATGGAACACTATTAATTCAGTGCTACAATAATTAATTTGGTTGTATTCTCTTCCCTCTCACCCTCTTCCTGTAATTTGTTCTTTTAATTGGTGTGGAAATATCAGATTGGTGTTGCAAAATAAAATGAATGGATGATTGCTTAATGAGAAGGACGTAAAGGAATAAATGCCTCCTGTCCGTGTCTGGAGAAATCTGAAGATTTAGATTCCTTTTTTGCCAATACACTTTTGAGCCACTGTACTGTATGTTAGGAGGAGGATGTGTGATCTCGATACCAGTCTGAATTCAGAAATATAAGGGCTGTGAAGGTAATTCAAAAGTTGTTTGAGTTTGAATTACTAAAGGTGGGGAGCAATGTTTTGGTTTTTATGCCAAAATCTGTTTCTTGATACTTGCCTTTTGCTGCTAAAACATGTAACCTGAAGGAGAAGCAACTTTTGAAGTCCTGTTGGGGAGATGACATCCAATATTTGGGCATCTCTCTATAACCCTTGAATGGAAAGTAAATCTTCATTTTTCTCCTTTTCCTCAAGTGTAATGCCTTTGGACCCCTGAATGAAGTATTTAAATTTATTGAGAAAAGTGTTATTTTCGGTTTATTGACATTGGCTAGGAAGCAATGTTTGGGATGCATTCTTATCCCATCCCTGCTGCTGACTCACTGTGGGTTTTGGCAAGTCATTTAATCTCTCTGTATATGTTTTCCCATCTGTAAAATAAGTAATACTTCCCTACCTCACAGGGGTGTTGTGGGGGTTCTTGTTTCATACAGGGCTTTGAAGATGCAAAGCATTACGTGCCAAGTATTATTATTCTGCTTACATCAGCCACTGATGTGCAGGCTTCCATATATTGTAATATTCAAAAACCAAATTCAGGTGACAGATCTGACATCTCCTAACATTGAGTACATTTCACTTCTCACAACCTTCCATAAATTAACTGCAGGAAACAATACAGATTCCAATCAATAGAATAAAAAGGGGTCTCCTGGATATTTGCTCTATTTACATAACACTTTTATCTTTCATATGTTCTTATGCTTTACAGAAAGTGTAAAGCTGGTAAGACACTAAAATTTTCTAGACTATTGCTTGTTCTTTTACATCACTGTATACTATTTACAGCCCATTGGCTTGATCTCATTTCTTGAACTCTTCAGTGGGCAGAAGGATATAATCAGAATAAAGTCATAGCCCCTGTTTACAAAAAAACTCTCTGTCAAGAGTAATTGGTGGTAAGGATTTGGTTGTATTTGAAAGTAAAACCTGATGTTGCAAAATTCAATTTTCACCATTGGTCTTTCATGCTTGGACTCATAGTTTGAGGTGACAAGTGAGACTACCCTTTTGTTTAACTATGTATTTGCCTGGGACAATAAGTAAATACAGTGATAAAGCATAGAGAGGGGAAATACCAATTTGTAGCTCAAGTTCATCGTTATAATCTCAGCAAAGAGATTTTAAATATTTTGTGAAGCACGTAGATGTTTCAACTGGGTCAGTCATGTAATTGAAATTAATTATTGGTGTCATTTTACCTTTTAAAATACAGCCATTTTCTGATAATACAATGCTCATCTCTAGCAACAGTGGAAACCCACTGTCTTAAGCAGATAAATGCATATGGCTTATGTTCTGTGGAAGAAGTCATGCTTACCTGTTGCATTTAGCACAAAACCCATGCTGATATTTCAGGAGAATGTTATTTTAAAGTCTTACCTATATAATCCCAGTGTGTATTAAGAAGCTTAAAGTTAATTTTGCACCTGAATTTTCTTGCATTTGAATTTGTAGTTTTTAGGTTATTGCCGCACATATTTAACAGTTTCACAAAAACACAACTTTGTTCAGCAAAGTTCAGTTCACAGTTTACTGTTCAGTTTCCTTTAATATGCTCATACTACATTGCAGAATTAAAATATTATCTGTATTTACCTTATTCACCTATTTAGCTGTTCTGTCACCAATATAATTCTGCGGGTTTAGCCATGAAAAACAATGTCAGCAAACCGAAATATTTTTTTTCAGTGCAGAAATTTTTTTTTATCATGAAATGTCACAAAATTTATATTTGCATTCATTGGGTCTAAAGTTCTGTTGGTTTTGGGTTTTTGTTTGTTTGTTTGTTTTTTTTTAATTCTAAATTGAATTTCAGATGACCTTGTAGTACTACTGCATTTACTTTTTAAAAGTAGGTTTTATTCTTTGCATAGGTATGGTTGAGGTTTTTGTAAAGATAAGCACTGCATTTAAGGCAAGAATCCCCAAATGTTTAAATGTTTTACTCTTACAACTAAGCATTTAGAATTGGTAAGGGGTTGAAAAACATAGCTAATTTTAACTCAGAATAAAACCCCAGTTTATAAGTAATACAAAATTGAATTCGATACATATAACAGAGAGACTGACTGATTTAATTGTAATAAACTGTAAATGGTGTTGCACAGTTGACAAACCTGTGTGTACTGTAGAAGGCCAGAGACTTGGCAGAGGATGTATCACAGGTGTACTAGTATTTTTAAGAGGTAGCTTGCTTTGATTATAAACACCACAAGAAATATTAATGCTGAGAATTTTCTTGACTGTTTTATCTGAAACAGCTGTCACATAATTTATATATAAATTTTAATACCATTTAATTAAAATTTTAATCAGTACCAAACTGCTTTAAGAGTCTGTTTCTAGTATACCTGTAAAGTGGTGAGATTGTGCCACATGAAGTATTTATTTTTGCTTGTTTTGGAAATGGCTGTTTCAGTTTAAATAAATCCCACTTAGCATGAATCTGAAAAAAAATCAGGGAATATATGGTCTCATTTATGTTACAGTAATAATATTTTTGTAGTTTTATAAACTGTATCCTAAATGATAGGCCATTTTTATTATGTGAACATAAAAAAAACCCACAAGAAAGATTGCTAAACTAATGCTATCTGTGAATTTTACACCTACTGGACTTCATTTTATGTAATGGCACAAATCTGACTTTGCACTGAATACCTTTCTCACTTTCATCTCCTCTGCCTTAGTCAAAATGGCAACAGTACAAAAACTTTTATCAACCTCAGAATTTATGAGCTATGATTAAGCTGTTGAATGAGTCTTAAAATATTAAAAGAAAAAATCATACTACTGTTAAGTGGACCAAGTTTGGTGAAGGAGAATGTGAGAGAATGGTTAAAGAAGGAGCAGCTCAAGAACATTGGGAATGATAACTTTCCACTTGAGAACTTTTTTATGTTTTACTGTACTTTGTTTGTGGTTTTGGGGTTTGTTTTATTTTGTTTTTTGGATTTTTTTTTGTTTTGTTTTGTTTTTTTCAAAAGAAAATAGTATTTACAGGTGGCTTCTTTTAAAATATAAAATTATAAAGCAGGAATGTATATGAAATGTCAGATTTTATTGTATTTGCAGAGTATTAGCCTTGAAAATGAATAAAGAGAGCTGTTTGTAGTTTTAAAATGCCTTATTAGTATCAATTAGATATTTTCTCTATTTTTTGATGTACTTAGAGCTTTTTAAGTATAGACTTAAAAATGGCAGGACTTTTACAGTGTTTACATGCAAGTGCATTTTATAAGTGTCCTATATGTGTAAAATAGTATTTTGAACGGGAAAATGCTGGCTAAAGTAGCAGGCTGAGCGTTTTCCTGGTTCTGTTGATGATGCCTATGTTGCTAGACTACAGTTTAGTATTGCTTTGTATCATGAGGCCAAGAAACTCCATGTCGTTTGTAAATAGAATAAATGAAAGGCAATAAAAAGTTTATTGAACAAAAAACCCTTTGTTTGGCCCTTAGTTTGTTGAACCAAATTGTTTCTTTAAATCCAGAATTTCTTAGATGATTACTCCATTCTTTTAACAACCAGTTATTAATAATCACATCCATCATTAATAGTTGCTTTAATGCTTGCACCTGGGGAAGTACTAATGCTTAATAGCAGTCAGATTCTGATGCTGTGCACTGACTGTTGTTCCAGAAATCTTCTACCTAGTTCCAAAACTGTTTGTTTTTTGTTTTCCAATTTCCTTCATCGACTGCTACTAACCATTAGTCATTAGTTGTATTTTATCTCTATTTCTCCTGTTAACCGGTTTGTGGGAGCGGGCTTCTCCTTCACGTGTCCAAATCATGATGGAGGGCTGTCATGATTTTATTGCAGTCTGTAGATGGTGTCGATCAGTATGTCAGAATTAAACATGCTTGGTTTTTTTATTAGTTGTGATTAGTTTTCATGTTGTCATTAAGCCGTCACTAGCTGGAACTAATCTCTTCTCTATCTTTTCTTTCTTTTTTTTTTCTTTTTTTTTTTTTTTTTTTTTTTTTTTTTTTTTTTTTTTTTTTTTTTTTTTTTGTTTTTTTTTTTTTGTTTGTTTTTTTGTTTTGTTTTATTTTTTGTTTTATTTTTTTGTTGTTTCTAACCACCCAGCCGCCACCGGCAACTAACCTATGACCTTCTGACCTCTGAACTCTTCACCCAATGATGACCTGACCATGCCTGCCTGCTGATCAGTTAACTGGTAAACGCCTTTGCTTGCCTGTCTTCAGTGCAGCGAGCTGGGGCACTTGTCCGTTCGTCTTACCATCTAACAAAAACAGACAAAGAAATTGTTGTCCTCCAACTACGCTTTTTGTTGTTCTCCTGTTTGGGTGAAAGTGGTTCTAGAACCTGCACTGAATAGTAGTAAAGCAATAAGGTCCAACTCATCCCTCCGCACTGATCATCCTCCGGTGTCCCGCCCCAAGCGAACGGTAAGGAGGCCTCGCACGAGATGGAGACAGATGTCCCTTAACTACCCGATGACAGAGGCAGTTACTGTGAGAGACTTCTAGGAATATTTTTCTTCTCAAAAAAAAAAAAAAAAAAAAAAAGGAAAAAAAAAAAAAAGAAAAAAAAAAAGAATAAAAAAGTCAAAGCTCTCTCTGAATGTACTGTGTGATGATGCATCATGCATGAACCTTTGGTCAGGGATGTCATTGGGGAAGGGATTCCAAAAAGTATTCAAAATTTGATACGCTGTTTAGTCACTACCCATGCCCTCAGAGGGCAGATGTTGCAGCCTTTTATCTATTGCCTGCCAAATCGGACGTTTTAAAGGAAAGTGTGCCATGAAATGCAGATTATGATAACTTTTCAGAACTATGTTAATGCAGAGAACAAAACAGCAACACTATTAAAGCAAAATCTGAATTTAAATTATTTTAACCATACTTTAATCTCCTCAGAAGATTATGTGAGAACAAGGTACATGCATTATGTGTCACATTACTGGGCAAACTGTTCAAATATTTTTTTTAAACCTCCCTGTATAGAAAAAATTTCATTAAGGATGTAAAAGCCATGCTTGCCTATTTGCTGTATACATGTAATGAAATTGTAGATAAAGTGTAGTGCATTGAAACAAAATGAACAAAAAAGTAGATACTTTTACTATACAAGGGTGCTGGTGCAGAAAAAAATATATTTTTGGAAATGTAGCATTTTATACTTTCAAGTGTTATAAAAAAAAAAAGAAAAAAAGAACAAAGAAACCCTTTATTTCATTAAATGATTTTTTCTGGTGGTTGTCAAGAAACAAAAGACCAAAAGAGCCTTTTAGTCTTTCTTTTTTATTTTTTAAGTATTGGAATAAGTCTAAAGATAAGGAAGTGCCTTATTTTCTTCATGGTCATTTAGTCAAATGTCTTGTATAATCAGCTTCTCCCTCAGACAAGTTACTGCATGCCACTCAGTCGCCCAGTATGTGAAAGAAGCTGTGAGGAAAGACAAATGATGAGTTGACCATATTAATTACCTGATTTTTGCCATACTAGTGTGATAAGACTTTGCCAAAATCTCACTTTGGAAAATACTAGCTAAGTTTTTGTCAAACCAGCCCATCATTAATTTCAGCCACTCTACTTTGTAAATCATCGCAAACGCTGTACTTGTGCAAATTAAACCAAAGGGTTCTATGATACAGATTGTCTCACGCTGAAAGAGACTATTACCTGACAAATGTTTGTAGAGCTGGGAGTATGTAGGGTTGTTTTTTTCAGGGATGGAGAGGAGTTTCCTTGATTTTGGTTGTAATAAATAAACATCAAATTTTGTAGGCTTTTGCATCACCCAGAAAACTCTGGTCCTGCGGATAACAAAATTGAAAGTGCTTAGCTAGTTTTCGGTTAGTCTGAGTGTGCCTCCAGTTTTCACAAGCAGCTCCTGCAGTGGCAAACAGCATGCAAATTATTTCTTTTTCAGCTCTTCTTTGACTATTAGAACTGTCTGCTGGCTTTTCTTTGTAATATAAGCAGGAGAGGAATATCAGCCAATTGATTGATGTCTGGCTATACTTTATTTTTAACCCTTATTTCCACATGAGATTCATATAGCTGGGCAAGTGCAAGAGCTGAAGCTGTTGAACGCACAGTATTTAATTCTGAAAACATTAAGTACTACTTTGTGTGGAGCTCAGTACTAAACTTGGCAAATATCAGGTGATAACTATTCCTCTCTTGTCAACTTAATCTCCTCCTGCAAATCTTCACAGCTTCCAAATGAAAGGTCAATAGTAAGCTAAGAGGGCTTACATTTTTAAGCACCTGCATGGTGACCTCATCTAACATCTTGTCTCACCTGGAAATAATTATCAGTTTATTTACTATGCAATAGACATTCATCCTTTTGTATTCAGCTAGCTTTTTGTTTATTGTACCACTGGCTTTGTCTTCCTGTTACACATACAGTTGTGTTGATTTTACTTACAGTATATGCTGTGCCAGTTTGGTTTTATTTTGGTTGGTTGGTTGAATAAACTTGCGACACTCGAACATTTGAGGAGGGATTTGCTAATACAGTACCAGTATTTGATCCAGTTTCATCTCAGCTATGATAAAACCTGGACATTTTAGATGTTTATCAAAGGTCTTTTACTGGGGGGAGGGGAAGTGTAAGAAATAGATGTGTGACATGTGAAAGTAATGTTTGCTCTGAACAAACTTCTGAAGACTTAGTTGACAAAATTTTGGTTCAGCTTAAGGAAAAAAAAACAAAAAGCATGACTTTTGAGATCTCTGAATGCCTTGGTTCTCAGTATTATCATTCTTTAATGACTTTTTTCTTTATTAAAATAAGTAGTTTTAAGACTTCTTTCTGACAGTATTATGTAATTTTTTTAGAGTGGGTAGATGGGAGTGTCGCTTGTATGTAACCGTACAGATGACATGTATTTGTCTATTCTTTATTATCTTAGTAGTTTCATGCTATGTATGTACCATAACCAACCTATTGCCTATGAGAAACGTGTAAGATAATGTATTTACAGCCATTGTTACAAGTTTATAAGGTATTTTTCTATCTTGTTTTATATGTATGTTATATAACATTCAAAAGAATTTTTTTCCTGATTGAGAAAAAAAAGGATACAAAATGCAAAACCCACAATTTTGATAACTGAAAAATTGCCAATTGTTTTGCAGTACTTTATTATATTGGGAGTGTTGTCTTTCTTGGGCTTTTAGTTAGCTACTGGATGAATACATTAGACATATTTGGGTTTTAGTTGGGTTTTTACATAGCTTGCATTTTAATTCTTTGGTTCTTTGCTGTTTCTATTAACCCATAGCATTATTTTAATAAATGTTATAATACCAACCTACTAACTCTGGACTATGTCTGTTTATTAACCATTACATGTTTAATTGAAGTAAAAAATAAAGACAGAAGAATGTAAAGTCTTGAGTTACTGGACTAACCCTGAAGAACGTGACCACAGATAACACAACGTGACTTGTTTTTATGTTGTTTGTTGGCTGACGTTCTGCACACTACTATTAAGTTGGCTTTGGTCATTCTGGTCTTTTACCTTGGGGAATAGGTGCCAGTGGAAATGGGAACAAAATGTAGCATTTTTTGAGGCATTCTTCTTGTAGAGTCTTGCCACTTGCCTTTCAGCATCTGCATTACTAATTCCACACTTTCTTTTTCTTTCTCTAAATAATTACTCTGCTCACAGCAAAAGAGCAAAGATGCCAGTGTATTGGTAAACTGTGGTGTACAGAAACCAGTTTGATTCTTTGTTGAACCATTCAGAAGTTGCAGTTAATCTTAGAGTAATCTGTGATTTCTTGGGTTTGGTACAGTGAATCCACTGTTGCATCATTTGACATTTCTGAGCACAACAGAGTCTGCATACAGTGAAATACAAGCTCTTGGGATTTTCCTTGTGAGAAGTGCCTTATTTTCTTCATGCTATGCTATTTTTAAGTGGGGGTTGTTTTGTCGTTTTTTGTAGATCTACTGTAGTCTACCAGTATTGCCTAGCTCAGGGGAGTACAATTTCTGTAAGCCAGAGGTCAAACTGGATCGTTTCCTAATGACTGCAGAAAGTACAAAAATACACCTTTCACTGAATTACCAAGCAACAACCATTTCGAATTCCAGGGCTGCCTTTATGTGATCTTCTTCCCTGCAGATGACTGTAGGAACATGAATGCAGGGAATGTAAATGGAGAAAGTGCTGTTTTGAATATACATCTATGCAAATATTTTTTGCAGAAACATTTCTATTTCTTGGAGTTTATTCTGTCTGAAACTCTCTTACGTATCCTGGGTCATCCTCCTAAATCTGTAATCTTAAGTGGACAGTAATTAAAACTAATGTCAGGGGAGATCCTCAGTGTAGGTAACTTCAGATATCAACATTTCTTGGGAAAGACTTTTTTTTTTTTTTTTTTCTTATAGATAGTAAAAAAATCAGATGAGGCTTTGCATCTGTTCAAATGCCTTCTTTAATTTATGATGTTTCATGCTGCATACCTAGAAATCCATGGAATACAAAACTTTAAAAGTTCTCAGTGTCTTGGTAGTAAAACAGAGTGCTAATAAATCAAATAGAATGCATCTTCATTTTATTGCACAAATTTTATTGCTCTGATTAAGATATGTTAGTTTTCTAATGGCACGTAGCTCTCTGATGAAAATAGGTACAGCTGAAATAGCAATGCATTTAGAATAGTTTAATTTGTACAGATTTTTTTTATTTAACAGATCATGAGTACATTGTTACCCTAAATGTCAACCACAGGCAGATGCTAAAAAATACACAGTATTTACAACAGAAAACATCATATTCCTAAAGAATTTAATCAGACACACACATTTAAACTCTGTGAAGTACTCTGTCATTGAGATGAAACTAACCAGATGGGACAAAAGATTAAATTGAAGAATACTTTTATTTCCAGAACTTAATAGAGCCTTTCAAAGTAAAGTCTGAGCAATGCTGTCCACTGCCGAAAAGTGAACTGTTGTACCAAAGTATAACAAACTTTGTTTCTCAGAGTATTTTTTAATGTGCTGTGCATCAGTGTTACTTCATTAAGAGTCTTCAGGGATGTCTTTCATATATTTTTGATGAGCAGTGTATACTGGAAATACAGGTATTTTACTTGAACATACCTTCCAAAAGTATGTCCAAAATCTGCATGTAATGGATTGCTAATTCTCAGATTGTCCTCTTGCTCTAAAAATGGTTCTGCTCTGAAAATACAGGAAAACATTGAAGTGTGTTGCCATCCATTAGGAAACTGCTTTAGCTTAGGGGAAGCATGAGTATACAAAACTTAGTTCTTTGTGTCTGGGTGAAAATAGCACTCAACGTAAACAACACATTGTACTGGAATGGAATCTGAGTAAGACATTCCTAATGTTGAAAGTACATAATTGTTACTGGAATTTCAATTTTGGTTTTAATGTATTTGATATATTTTGCTAAAACACTATTAATGGCATACTGTCCAAATAACACACAAACCGTAACGTTACCACATGGTAATCAATGTGGAATCAAACTGGTTAACCAAAGTAGTGCTCTTCCTTCTGTGTGCCTGTGCACTAATTGCAGGTGCTATGGTTCTGCACAGGAGGTGGGTGTTAGGCACAGCAGGTAGCAGTGCTAATTTCTTGGTGTCAGCAGTTCAGATGTCCGTCTTCCACAGCAAACTAACTGGGAGGAATTTTATTCCTAAGGCAAAGATAACAGAGATCTGGAACAGAAGAATTAATTGAAAAGACAACAACAAAACAAAATATATATAGATACATTACTTTGAATTGTATTGTGGCAGTTCATGTGAAACATTCTAGGTTTCATTTGTGCAAAATAATGTATTCGGGGGGGGGAGGGGAGGGGGGAGAAACATCCATGGACATTGCCAAAATACATGTAAATAAAGCATCATTTATAACTGTACATTATGTGCAATAAAGTAACTGGAAAAAATGCATGTACTTTATCCTCAAAAGGAAACTGACAGCTCTCAAAGCTGTAGCTATAGTTTTATTTTCTGATAAGTTTTATTCTGTACCTAGACAGTAGAATAAAGAATGTACATTTTTCACACTTCAATTTTCATTAATACTTTTGGCAAGTGTTGTGAAAGATGTTAATGATTGAAAACGCTTCATTTGTCATGGTCATCTGATTACCAGGGTGTTTTCTTTTGAACAGTTTCTTGCTGCCTATGCTGTTGTGTGCAACTGTAAGTGAAGCAAGTGTGCATTATGTATCATAAGCATGCCATACACATTTTGAATATAGATTTGTGGATGCACACTGATTTTCTGCCTTTCTTAAAAGATAACTAAAGGGGTTTGATGTTATTGTACTTGTGTAGGTATCACTGTTAGAACTGTTTAAATAAGGAAGAGGACTGCTACTTTGTAGCAAAGCTACAATACTGGGGTTTCGGGGAAGGTTCTGGTTACTATAGAACAAATTACGGTAGTACAAATCTGGTGAGAGATACTTTGGAGAAACAGTAGCCTATGGTCTTCTAACATTTTCAGTTATACTGGCGTGATGATTCCTAGTTACAGTTTAAGACAATTTCTTTACCGAGATGTTTTTACTGAAGTCCTGCTTTACACCATTTAAATAGAAAATGGTTTGCTTCAGAAGTACAGTAAAGGTTGAATGTAGCATCTTTTGGAGTCTGGTAGAATAGGGAGAGGAGGCAAAATACCAATACTTAGGTATACTTCCTCTCCTGCATTCTTCTAGGAAGGAAGAAAAGCTTGGCATAATTATCATTCAAAAACATGAGACTTCCGTGAGAAGTCTCAACAAAATGGTGGCATGTAGTCATAGCTGACCTAGCTTTAATGATGGTAGTTTGTAGAATACAGCAATGCTATTTGTCATGTCTCAGTCAAGGAGGTAAAGCAGTCCTTGGTATCTTTGCTGTTCCTCTGGATGCCAATGCAAGCACATCTGTGTGTTTGCAGTCCTGGACACAGCCTCATTTGTTCTGATGTCTTTGGGTGCACTTCATAAACTTCCTCCTTCGTCCATCTAGATCCCTAGAAAACAGAACTGTGATGACCTTCCTTATCTCTTGCACCAAGTCAGTAATATCTGGCTATGATTACATTCATGCTGATAGTTACTTTTGTTGGTTATTGGAAGTTCAATGTGGAATGTAATGACTGAAAAATTTATATTAACAGGTACTATTTTAGTACTGTTTTTACTACACTACTTTACTACTATTCTGCAATAGTAGTAGTGTTGAGGTTGGCCTGATGTTGCTAGATGCCTCCTGAACGCTTTACTAGATAGCGTAGTTCCCTTGAGGAAATGCAACCCTAAGCATTACCCACGTCAAAATAATGAGAGGCATCCATACCAAAGAGTGCACAATGCAGTGTCTTTCACTTTGACCTTCAGGCCTACCCAAAAAAATTGAAAGAGATATCCAATTGTTTTCTTAGTATCCATATCAACTTCACAAACAGTTAAAAATAGACAAATGACAGCCTGATCCTGTTGATTTGAACTCTTCCAAAACTTACCAACCATAAGTAACAGTAACTCCCAAACTGTAAGTTTTAAAGTGTTTTTGTTAGAAAATACCATAGCATGTATTTGCCTTTTTAATTTCTGTCACTTTGTTTTCAGTGTGTTTTCAGCAACAAGTGCCAGATAGTGGCACACCTCTCGACACTGTCATCTCAGCAGCTTATCAGCAAACAAAGACTAAAATGTTATTTATTTATAAACATCTTACGCAGACTGGAGACCAAGCAGAGAAATAACTTCTGTTAGTGGGACATTTTCAGAATGCTGTGGATGTTCTGTTCACTGAGGGTGATGATTCTGAAACAGGTACTACTTCCACTACCTGAAGCTAGGAGTATCTCAGACTCTCTTGTCATGGGTCAGTCTTTCCGCAAGCAATTGTTGCAGTGTTGCTTCTGATTTGTTTTCATTGTCTCTTACATGATGAAAATTCATCTTTTGTATCCAGATTTTTTTAATATCATGAAAACTCTATCCATTTCTACTTTTGTGGAGTAGTGTTTTAAAGGGAAATTACAGTAAAAAGGCAGGTCGGATGAGCAATAATATTGTGAGACGTGTTAATATGCCATAAAGGTGCTAGGATCTTTATTTTGTAGTCTTGCTGTATTACATGCATTAGAAATGCACAGTGTAAGAGTAGTGTAATGTTTATCTTATTAGTTGTGCACACTATTCTAACTATGAATTCAGGACAAGATGGTTTTCATGAGAGTAAGAGTATTCAGAAGTAGTGTAATGACAAGATACTGTAAATCGTGCCTGTGTCTGTGTCTTTTCACATGGAGCACAGCCTTTTTCAAAGGAAAGAGTTTAAGGTCTTGGCACGAGATTTGAGGTAGTACATCGTAAAATTATGATGCAGGGAGAACAGTAGATTTGTTGGCCTGCCTGCTAATCTTCGAACGTTTAAACATGTGTTACCAATTCTGAGATGTTAGTCCATGCTAATTCCCATGCAAAATTCACATGCATGTTACTCTAGTAAATCTCTGGGTCATTTTATAGAAGGTGGATCCAGTACTGTGGAGGGGGCCACAAGGCCATTACTTGCATGCTGTCATGTGATTTTCCAATACTACTTTAGCGATGAGACAATTTTGATTCTTTCTCTGAAAGGCAACAAATGAAGCAGATCTTCATCTTTGTTTCTGAGAGAAAACGTATGCCTCTCTGGACTGAAAGAAGATAAAGAGTAACAGTAATGCCAGAGCTTTGAAGTCTGTCCTCAACAGATGAATAAAATTGCTTTGGACTTTATATGAGCCAGGAGGAGACAAACCTGAACAAGAGCAACATTGTCAAGAATCACATACTATGTTGACAAGAAGTTCCTGAGAGACTGTAGGCTGGAATTTTAAGTGAAGAGAATTTAAATTCTCTCAGTCCTTGAATGAGTCCTTGGTAGTGGCTGTTTTGCTGTAACTCCCTGCTATACTAAGCGAAGTTGTTAATTCTCTGTTGGAAATCTTTTCCTTCTTCAGCGTAATTTGAATTTCATCATGTTCTGAGGTTCTGCCCTGCCAGATTCTGTGCTGTCATATATTTCATAGGCAAATTCTTCCTTCAGTCAGATGGCCAGGTGGAACAGTTTGTTATCGGTATAGAAAGATTACAACCAAGACTTCAGGTCTGTATCAGGATGTACAAGTAGGTGGAGGAAGGTTGGACCTACTTCAGGAAAGAAATCTTGAAGGCGCAGGAGCAGGCTGTCTTGATGGGCCAAAAGCAGAGCTGACAGAGAATATGTCCAGCCTGGATGGGTGAGGGACTTCTAAAGGAATTAAGGGGAAAAAAGAAGGTGCTTCACCTTTGGGAAGAGGGGAAGGTAACTCAGGGGGAAAAAAAAAAAAAAAAATGTTACCAGGTCATGTAGGAAGAAAATTAAAGAGGCAAAAGCCCAGTTAGAACTTAGGCTGGCCACTGCTGTGAATGATAGTAAGAAATGTTTTTTAAAATATATTAACGACAAAAAGAGGGGGAAGGAAAGCCTCCACTCTTTACTGGACAAGGAGGGGAATGTAGTAACTGGAGATGAGGAAAAGGCAGAGGTGCTTAACACCACCTTTGCCTCAATTTTCAATAGTAAGACAGGTTGTCCTCAGGACAGCTGGCCTCCTGAGCTGGTAGATGGGGCCAGGGAACAGAACAGTCCCTCTGTAATCCAGGCAGAAGCAGTTAGGGACCTGTTGAGTCTCTTGGGTCCTCACAAGTCTATGGGACCAGACGGGATACAGCCTAGGGTGATGAGAGAGCTGGCAGATGAGCTGGCCAAGCTGCTCTCCATCCTTTATCAACAGTCCTGGCTCACTGGGAGAGGTCCCTGAAGTCTGGAACCTGGCCAATGTGGTGCCCATCCACAAGAAGGGTCAGAAGGAGGACCCAGGAAATTACAGACCCATCAGCCTGACCTCAGTGCCAGGTAAGGTAATGGAAGAGATCATCCTGAGTGCAATCACAGGGCACCTACAGAATGNCACTGGGAGAGGTCCCTGAAGTCTGGAACCTGGCCAATGTGGTGCCCATCCACAAGAAGGGTCAGAAGGAGGACCCAGGAAATTACAGACCCATCAGCCTGACCTCAGTGCCAGGTAAGGTAATGGAAGAGATCATCCTGAGTGCAATCACAGGGCACCTACAGAATGGCCAGGGGCTCAGAACCAGCCAGCATGGATTTAGGAGGGGCAAGTCCTGCTTGACTAACCTGATCTCTTTTTATGACCAGGTGACCTACCTGATAGATGTGGGGAAGGCTGTGGATGTAGTCTACCTGGACTTCAGCAAGGCCTTTGCCACTGCTATAGCAAACTCCTGACCAAGCTGGCAGCCCTTGGCTTGGACAGGGGCACTCTGTGCTGGGTTAAGAACTGGCTGTATTGCTGGGCCCAGAGAGTGGTGGTGAACACATCCAGCTGGCAGCCAGTCACTAGTGGTGTGCCCCAGGGATCAGTGCTGAGCCCAGTCCTGTTTAATATCTTCACTGATGATCTGGATGAGAGAACTGAGTCCACCATCAGTAAGTTTGTAGATGACATCAAGTTGGGAGAATGTGTTGATCTATTAGAGGGCAGGAGGTCTCTGCAGAGGGACCTGGGCAGGCTGGATAGATGGGCACAGCCCAATGCCATGAGTTTTAACAAGGCCAAGTGCAGGGTTCTGCACTTTGGCCACAACAACCCCCATGCAGCGCTGCAGGCTATGGACAGAGTGGCTGAAGAGCAGCCAGGCAGAGAGGGACCTGGGGGTACTGATCAACAGCCAACTGAACATGAACCAGCAGTGTGCCCAGGTGACCAAGAAGGCCAATGGCATCCTGGCCTGTATCAGGAATAGTGTGGCCAGCAGAACCAGGGAAGTTCTTTGGCCCCTGTACTCAGTGCTGGTTAGACCACACCTTGACTACTGTGTCCAGTTTTGGCCCTCTCAATCTGAGAAAGATGTTGAGGTGCTGGAACATGTCCAGAGAAGGTCACCAAGGCTGGTGAGGGGGCTGGAGCACAACCCTACGAGGAGCGGCTGAGAGAGCTGGGGTTGTTCAGCCTGGAGAAGAGGAGGCTCAGGGGAGACCTCATTGCTCACTACAGCTACCTGAAAGGAGGTTGTAGCCAGGTGGAAGTTGGTCTCTTTTCCCAGGCACCCAGTGACAAGAGTCTCAAGCTGTGCTAGTGCAGATTTAGGTTGGATGTTACGAGGAAATTCTTCACAGAAAGAGTGATTGGCCATTGGAATAGGTTGCCTGGGGAGGTGGTGGAGTCGCCATCCCCAGAGGTGTTTAAAAGGAGGCTGGATGAGGCACTTAGTGCCATGGTTTAGTTAATTAGAAGGTGTTAGGTGATAGGTTGGTCTGAATGATCTCAAAGGTCTTTTCCAACCTGGTTAATTCTGTGATTCTGTGATTATTTAGAAGGCCTGTTTTAAATATGCATAACTCTGTCCAAGCAGGTGGGAGATGTATGTCTGGATGGAGAGGACACTAAAACTTGGAACACCTGGATTTGAGATGCTTCATTCATTACTGATGATTTGTCCAATTTTGGGCAAGAACAATGTTCTTGCGCAAAATTGGACAAATCATCAGTAATGAATGATTTGTCCAATTTTGGGCAAAAACATTTTGTTCATCCAGTAATGTTGTGTTCTATAAAACACAACATTGTTGCCTTATTTTACCAAGGAGTGCTGGTGGACAGCAAGTTCAGCACGAGCCAGTGATGTGCCCTTAAGGCCAAGAAAGCCAATAGTATTCTAAGGTGCATTTAAAAGAGTATGGCCAGCAGGTCAAGGGATGCTCTTCTTCCCCTCTACCCTGCCCTGGTAAGTCTACACCTGGAGTATTGTGTCCGATTCTGGGCTTCCCAATTTAAGAAGGACAGGGAACGACTGGAGAGAGTGCAATGGAGGGACATCAGGTTGACTAGGGCACTGGGGCATCTCTCTTGCATGGTGGGGCTGTTTAGCCTGGAGAAGTCTGAGAGGGGATCTTATTAAGGCATATAAATATTTAAAGGGTGTAGGTCACGATAGGATTGGACTCTTCTCATTGGTGTGCAGTGACAGGACAAGGGGCAATGGGTACAAACCAGAATATGTGAGGCTTCGCTTGAACTTAAGGATAAACTTTTTTTCTTTGAGGGCAACAGAGCACTTGAACTGTGCCCAGAGAAGCTGTGGAGCCTCCTCCTCTGTTTCAAAACACTTTTGGGTGCCTTCTGTGCAACCTGATGGAAGTGTGCCTGCATTAGCAGGGAGTCTTTACTACTGATCTCCAGGAGTCCCTTCCAATACCTACCACTCCATGATTCCGTGATCTGTTGTCTGTTTTTAGCAATATCAACAAAAAAGAAACTCCTGGTACTTGAGATAATATACCTGTTTTAGAGCAGAGGATCAATAAATCTCTGTCTTTCAACCACACCCATAATAACTAGCTTAGCAACTCAGCTGCCCGGGTATTTCTGTCTCCCCAGTATATGGTTGTAACTTAGCCTTTTGCGTTCTCCAGCTACACATAAAGAAACTCAGTATTCTCAAGTCTCTTTGTTGTTCTTGTTCTGAATCTTTGTACCTCAATTACCCATTGGTGAAGTGAGGTTAACAGAGTACACCGGTAGAGTGTCAGCTGGGGATGACTGCATTCAAGAGTGGAGTGCTCCAACAGAACAACGCTGAGTGCTTTCTGGTATCACAGTGTTCGAGTGTCTTACAGTCTTTAATGTACTTAGAAATAAAGAATGTTAGCCACAAAAAAAAAAAAAAAAAAAAAAAAAAAAAAGTAAAACAAAAAAAAAAAAAAAAAAAAAAAAAAAAGACTCTTTGACTTCTCACCATGTGAAATGATTGCACAATCTCATAGGTCAGTTGAGTTCTAGTCTCGGTCTAGATAACCCCGATGAGTATCAGGTGTGCCAGAGAGAGATGTTTCTTGCTTTGTGTTCATAACTTTCTCCATCCTGCAGGCTCACTGTGCATGGACTGAGCTGCCTGACAGTTTTTCACAGCTGGCAAGACCAAGGAGAGGTGAAGAGACAGAAATGCAGCTGCAGGGAACAGTGCTGCCTTGTCTCTTCACCAGTGGAGTATAGAAGGAGGGAATGCCGATTGCTCTTGAGACCAGGAGAATAGGCAAAATGAGACAGTATTGCAAGCCTGCTTGGTAGAAGTCAGAATTTCCTGGTACAACATGGGATCATTAGTATTGCCAGACAGCAAAATATCAAGATTGTTTAAATTTTCTGCTACCTTTCGGGATAGTATCTGTGTGCTCCAAGAACTCTTCAGTGTTCACAGAACCTACTGCAGAGCAACAGATAGATATTGTCCCTGACCTTTGTGCATCGAGGTTGAACATCTTTGAGCTTTTGACTATAGCTATGCCCATACTGTCACAATGCAGTGATGGTTTAACACATGCTACCCTTTAGAAATCTCAATCTCTTATAATACACAGTAAATTCAAAGGTCTGGTTAAAGTTGCAGTGAGGCAGGATCCTGCATTCCTGTTAAAGGTGTGTGTTACTGAATGTACTAGAGGTTATTTAAAACAGATACCATCTCCATGTGAGACCTGAACTTAAAAATCAAGAGCTTTTTAGAAATCTACATCCAAGTACTGCATGCTGCTTTTCTGTGTGCTTGTTAGTATAGTTCTTACTTGACACAAATGTTAGTACACAACACCTGATTTCCTGTGCAATCATGTGGTGTTCTGGTTGTTCAGGTCTCAGGCTACCATATGATTCTTGAAACTGAAATGCCTTAAAAAAACTTTGATGCAAGAACAAAGTTTGCAGCCTCAGTCTTATACTTGTGAATGGCTATTTCTGGGATGCCATTTCTGTAGTGAGTTTTCTGCTTGCTTCTGAAAGAAAGGGATAAATGCTCTTTTTTGAGAGACAGAGCTCTGAGTTTCTCAAGCAAGAGTGAGAATTGGAAGGTGGATATAAACCATAAAGACCTCATCAGCCACACCACTAGCCACAGCAAAAAACAGTATTAGCTTATTTGTCTTGGCTCACACTCAGCCACATGCCAACTGGCAACCAAACACTTTTGACCAGCCTCATATAGTGTAAAGTTGAGATGCAGGGAGTTTGGACTCTTCAAAGGTTGGCAAAGTAAACAACTGCATGTTACTAGTTGTTGCATATCACAGTGGCAATAATATGTGGTATTAATGAAGTAGGACTTTCTCTTCTGGATTTGTCTTCAGACTTCCCTGTGTGAAGAAACCTTGAAATGAATGATTTCCACTCTGGCAAGCACCTGGTTTAAAACAAAAGTGAAACCAGTAAATGAAAGAGTCAAACTTCTGACTCTTTTTAGGAGGGAGGGAAGCAGTAAATAATGTTGCCTTAGAGCAATTTCTCCCTTGTCATCCCTTTTACCTTGCAGTTTGCTGTCACTAATCACTGCGAGCCAGACTCTTCGCGTCGAAGAATCCTTCAGATGGAGTCAGTGGGGCTGCACATGTGAGTAATTTGCAATGCATGCAGACAGAACCATCAGACCCTGTGCTATTAGAGTCACTTCAGTTATAAATTCTCTGGGCAAGGACTTATATTTCTTATCAGTAATACAGTGGTGAAATTCTAGTGCTGTGTTTTTTCTTTCCTTTTTTTTTTTTCCTCTCCCCACTCTTTCTACAGCTTCTCATCGTCCCCCACCTTTTTCTTCATGTGCGCAGAGAGCACTACAAGAATGTGAGCAGCAGCAGATTTGACAAGCAATACTAACATGCCTTGTTCCTCTAAAGGATGTCCCCTGGACAATTTAGCAATGTCATTCTGGCTCTTGATGTTCCTTTTGAATCAAGAGCCTGATGGCTGATAGAAGGTTGAGAAAGGGAGATCCCAGTTGCATGGGTAGGATAAAATTACAGCAGTAGCCGGTGGCAACAGGAGAGTCTGGTTATGCTAGTGAGTCAGCTGCACCACTCACTCCACTTGGTTATTCTAGCCACAGACAGATACGTGCAGGCAAGGAAAATTCCCAGCTTTGATTGTGTGGGAGGAAAGGGCCCGCTTATGCCGCCACGGTAAACTCTGTTTGCTCAGAATAAAATCTTACGAAGCGTAATTGCCAAAATCCTGGGATGAAATACTTCTGCTTAATCCCTTACACATTTTGCTCTTTTTACTGGCAGAAAAGTAGTCATTTATGGTTTGAGATTTTTCTCCCAAATTTAATTACCAGCTTTGATATGTCTATAATGGGAATAATGGCAGAGAATTCAAGGTCTTCTGTCTGCACTGCTACCTACATACTTGCATATAAATAGCACTTCTATTTCACAGGTCAGAAAATGTCTGAAGAGAGGTACCAATGTTGCAGTAACTCTTTTCCTTTGTACCAGATTTAATAGGTCTGTGGTACCAAAAACACTGAGTATGCTTTGCTTTTAGGCTGAAATTCAGCCTGTTCTGAGATTTAGCCCAGGGCAGAGGCCTCACTTAAATCCTGCTAAGCCCTCAGACAGGCCTTCCAGGTTTGCCTATTGTAAGTACAGAGATCCAGAGGGTTTTGCATTCTGTTCATGGATAAAGGCATGTAAATAACACCTTTATGACTCAAGTATGTCTTGAAATAGGCAACCTGATGGCAGACCATTCTGCTTTATTATGCAGATACTTGTCCTGAACCACATGAAATATTAATGCCCATGCAGATCTTCTCTTCTGTACCACAAGCTTTTCTGTGTTTCTGACCCCTGACTCCCTTTAATCATCTCCTGGGCGTGTGGTCTGCTGCTATGTCTGTTACTGTTCTGAGATATCTTGTGAACAGGAGCAAAGTAATTATTTGATCCCTACTTGCTGCAAGAAGTTCTTTTTTTGAAAAGAAAATGCATAATTTCAGAAATATTTCCTCCTTGCATTAAAATCAGCCCCACCTGCTTGCTTCACAAAATTTCTGATTTAGCACCCTCACTGCAAACCTACAGTGTTTGGTGTTATTTTCACGACTATTAACCCAGCATTCTTGGATCTCCTCAGCCATTGCCTGCTCCTCGATAGGATTTGTGGTCAGGTTTACTCCTCTCCTCTTCCTCTCCTACTGGTTTTTCTTGAGGCATCCTTACAAATAAGCTGTAACTCCAGACATTTTACTGTGATTATTATACAAGAAGACCCAAAGATCTTTCAACCAGAAGCTGCAGTGCTTGTTAGTTATTAGGGTTGTCTAAGCCACTTCCCTAATAATTAGAGGCTGAATTAATACCTTAAACAGAAGTTTTTTCCAGAATGGGGGCATGCTTTTTTGCTAGAAATCTCCTTTCCTTTCTCTAACTACTCTCTAACATTGTAAATACTGAAAATAATAATGTTATCATTGTAGGGAGATATGAGAATGGCAAACATAGGAGAGGTCAGCAGTGGATCTGACAACCAAAGGAAACTCAACTGCACAAGCAATGCAACTGCAGAGAGAACTAATTGTGGAAGAGTGTCTGCCATACAGGAGCTATTTTAGGAAACCAGTATGATGAAAGTATAGACATGAGTAGGTGTTTTTACAAGTGTGCTTGTAAAAACAGCCAAGTGACTGCCAAGACCATAGTGTAACACAAGGGTGAAAATGACCACAGAGCTTAATGCCAGGTTATTAAATATTGACCGACAACTGGTTTCTGATTTCTGGAGCAATCTTGCCTGAGTCAGCAATGCAGCACCAAACCCAGTGCTTTTAAAATGGTGGTTTCATATAGATAAAGTAATAGGGGAGACTCGCTAAGGTCAAAACATTCATTAGCAGAGCAGAGCAGTGTTTATAGTATCCCACTCTGTAACAAAAGCACCTTTCTATGGGCCTGCCATTCAGGCATCAGTTAGTCCATGTCATTCCTGAGGATCAGATGCCAACCTGAGAGGAATCCACGCCTTGAGTTTTGATGGTGCATACATATCTACCTTGCCTTTGATTTCAATCAGCAGTTAGGTGCCTACATGTCTTAAAGAACATAGGTGCCTCCCAGCAACCACTTTTCAGACTTCTGAAGTCACTTGTATTTTTCCAGCTCTTAGCTGCCCAAAGTTGGCAATGGCATCTTGGCATTTATCAGGAACATTGTGGCCAGCAGGACAAGGGAGGTTATTCTTACCCTGTACTCAGCACTTGTCAGGCCACACTTTGAATACTGTGTCCAGTTCTGGGGCCCTCAATTCGAGAGAGATGTTGAGGTGCTGAAGCATGTCCAGAGAAGGACAACTAAGGTGACAAAGGGCCTTGAACACAAGTCTTATGAGGAATACCTGAGGGAACTGGGGTTGATTAATCTGGAGATGAGGATGCTGAGGGGAGACCTCACCACCCTCTATCTGAAAGGAGATTGTAGCAAGGTGGCAGTCAGTCTCTTCTCATATCCAACAAGTGACAGGGCAAGAGAAATGGCCTCAAGTTGTGCCAGAGTAGGTTCAAGTTGGATGTTGGGAAAAATGTATCAAGTGTTAGAACAGCCTACCCAGGGAAGTGGTTGAGTCACCATCCCTAGAGACATTTAAAAGGCACATGGATATGGTGCTTAGGGATACGGTTTAGTGATAATGACTTAGCAGTAATGGTGTGATTGTGAGCTGTAGGTGAGCTGTTGGACTCAATCTCAAATGCCTCTTCCAACCTCAGCAGTTTCAGGATTCTATGAATGGTAGGGATTGAAAGGGACTTCTGGAGATCATCTAGTGCAACTCCCCTGCTAACACAGGTACACCTAGATCAGGTTGCACAGGAATGTGTTCTGGCAGGTTTTGAAACTCTTCAGAGGAGACTCCACAACCCCTTTGGGCAGCCAGTTCCAGCTCCCTGTCCTCTCAAAGTAAAGAAGTATTTCCTCATAAACCTCTAAACAATGGTAGTGAGTGCAGTTGCAGCTGTGGCCCTCCCTTAGCTTGCAAAGGTGACAATTGCTAAGTGGTTTTGGAAAGAGAAGAGCTCTGATGAGCTGAAAGGAGCAGTGAGAAATCCTTATCTGTGTGGCTCACTCTAATGAGCAATACCAAAATTGATGACCTACCCATCTCGTGCTTGTGTACTTGAGACTCTGGTTAACCTACTGCCTTGATGTGCCTCAGGGTCACATTGTGGGCTGAGGAGATCTTGGAACTGTGGTTTTGATGCAAGCCTTATTAATGGAAAAAAATGCTCTCATAGTATGTATGTATGCCCAAACACTCCCTAAAAGTAATTAGCTTTCCTTGGTTGTTCTGTATTTGTCATTTCATTTTAAAGCTGCAGACTTGAATTTTACTTGAATAACCCTGTTTTTACCCCTTCCTGTCAGGATTTCAGTTGGAGCTCACTCACTGTTGTCTTGCACATAGGAACTTTGCCAGCTCACACTGACTGGGCTGGTGTGCAGCAACTGGGCAGAGAAATGTGGGATTGTCTCTGGGGTAGTCCTTGGCCCTGTGTCCCTGGGGATAGCATGAAGTTCACCAACCACCTCTGTTCTCTTTGCTTTCCACTGTACCTGCTCTGCAGGGCAGGGCAGTGCCCATCCTACCACTTCAAAGGCCTTCTTGCTCCTCTCCAATCCCCTGTGTGAATGTCCTCAGTGTCCTTGCTAGGCTTTAAGCTCCACTTGGGGTACTGGCATGTCAGGGATTATGAAAGCTGCATGCCTCTGGTCTGAATGCAAGGCATGGGCTAGTTTGGCTGCATGCAGAAAACTGTGCCACTGACTGATTTCAGCAGCTTCCCCTGCCTGCGTGGTGCTATTTAAAGTGAAAGCATTTTGATTTGGAACAGGCAAGGATGAAGGTGAAGGCTAATGAGGGAAGCTTATAAATACAGCTGGCATTCTAGTACTCCATGTCTTTCATGCCATCCTTCATTTACTCTTCTGGTGCTCTCTCCTTTTTTTAATGCTCTGTTGTTTTTACCCCAGTGAGCACTGTGCTGCTGAGAGTAACTGGGGCAGCTGAGTTTGATCCATTTTTACATGCCTAAGGGTAGAGTGTGAGCTGTTATTTTAACCCTGCTAGTGAAATGATCCATGAAACCTCTATGGTAAGCTGTACTAAGGACAGACTTTCATAATCTGTGGATTATACTGAAAATAGTTTCAAGTGTTATGAACTTGAAGCTCTTCTAGCTCACCTCTTATAGCTCCCCAACTCTTAAGAGCTTTCACAGAGACCCATCCGCATAACACTCCTGTGTGGGTGGGTGGGTGTTGGCATCAGTAATGGGATCCCTGACTCTAGGCCTGCTCTGGGCTTTTCATTTGGGATCTCTCCCTCACTAGCTACAGGCCATGGGCAGTTCTAAGGAATGTTCATCCTATCTTATGAGAAAAGTCTAAATACAAATATAAGGGATTGTTCTCCTCTTCTCTTACCTGCCCAGGACCCCAGTGGCTTGGTTGAATATGAGCTCTTCAAACAGCAAAACCTATGTGAGGTGAATGTGGCACACAGAACTTCTCTCAAAACTCATAGCAGGCAAGGTAGACAAGATCTTAGTCCTGTATCACAGCATTGAAATAGGACCATCTCTTCTCTTCTGGCTCCAAAATTTCTTCATCTCTCCTTGTGTCTGGTTTGTAGAATGGAAGTCTGTCTGGGAGGTATACAACAGTGTGCACACAAAGCTAGCTGTTTTTTGCTGAAGCGTCATGTATTTTCAAAGTGGTCCTTCCCAGATGCAGTTCAGTCATTGACCTTCAGGTCCCTAGATGCTTCCTGTCTCACTAAAACAGAGGGAGCTCCTCTGCCCCAGGATAAAAGAAAACATTTTCTCAGAGCTATTGAGAGTCAAACCAGTGAATTCTGCAGCTAAGCTCATATGAGAGGAATTATTTCAAGCAGTCTGTACATTCCTTTTTCTTATAATTTATTATTAACAGTCTGAGAGGGAGAAAAATAATTCATTAAACAATAAGCAAGGCATTCATAAGACATTATTGAGATCAAGGCTCAGGGAAACACATGAGTCTTCACAAATATATTAAATTTTATCTAACGCTTAAGTCATTTTACATAGGAAAGTGAAGCTTAATCCAACTGCTCTTCCTCTGTAGCTGCTGCTCAAGGGGAAATGAATTCATATCCACCATAACATGAGTAATAGGTTCAACACCAACTCCCTCTTATCAGATGGAAATGAGTTTCTGCAGTCTGTCTCATACTTATCTGTGCCCTGAATGCCAGATATCAGAGCAGGTCACTTAGAGAAGTCCCCTTCCAGGAACTGGAAAGCAAAATGCCATAGCATGAGACCCTGCACCCTTTCTCCTTGCTGCAGATAGCTTGCAGATGGTTCTTTCCCAGATGGGAACCGCCCGTACTCAGTCTTGAGCAAAAAGTTTGAAAAGGTGGAATTTGTCCCTTAGCCCAAATCTGTACTGTGGTCTCGCGTCCTAACCACACTACTGCGTTGTGGGATGGTTTGGTTTTGTTGAGAATCCAGAGCTCACCAACAGCTTCACTTCTTACCACCAGAGGTTTTTGAACCTCTACCGTCTGCCTGTGGTGTGCAGTGATGATCCCTTATGGGAAACTACTTCAAAAACACTATAAAGACATTTCTGGGAGCAGTAGAGTCTTCAAAGAAAAATTCTTAGGAAGCTGGAAATATGGTGGGAGGTAAAATACAGTCTTTCTTTCATTCAGATGAACTTCTGCCTTCCTTGAAATTCCTGTGAATTTCAAAGCCTTTCATAGTCACAAAGCATCAGAGGAGCATTTATGCTAAGCAAAAACCTGAGTGAAAGCAGTACTGCGTCTGATCCCACCAGAGGCTGGTGCGTGCCCTGTTCCTCCTCCTCATGTTTTGTCATCCTCTCTGTTGATGCATTCTGTCTGTGTTTGTTTGGATGGTTGTGGCTGTGCAGGACGAGGCTCGGCAAAACCCATGACAGGACTTGCCTGCATGGCCAGTAGGCCATCCCAGATGTTCTTCTGCAAACGAGTCCAGCTGCTCCCTGGGGATGTCTGCACTCTGTTCTGGGATGCCTTGCCTGCAGCAAAGCACACGGCACAGCTTGCTTTAATCCCAGCCTTCCTTACAGGATCACATCCTGCTGAGAGTCCATGGCAAGGGGCTTTCCCAGGAGATCTCTGATAGCATCAAGCACAGATGGCAGATCTATAGGCAGCCAAGAATCTCTTTGAATGCAGGTTACTGAAAATGACAGCACAACCACCACGATCTAGGGCAGCCACTCCTTGTCACAGGTACAGTGTGGGTACAGCTAGTGTGATGATGCAAGAAACTTCTTCTTGCACAACCAGCAACAGGAGCCTAATCGGGGGATAAAATAGAAATCACAAGGGCTGCAGAGCTGGAAAACTATTCCCACAGACCTTCCCTGTGTGAGACTAGGTAGTTCTCTCACTCCCCAGGCCTCACTTCCCAGGCCTCACTTCCCAACCACTTCCAGCAGCAGTTGTGGGTGTCCTACTACAAACTTCCTCCAGAAATGATGCTGACAAAGGGGAAGAGAGAAAAACCAAGAGCAGAAGTCCCAGGTGGAGGTTTTTCACTTGGACAATGGTCATCCTGCAAAGACTGATACATTCTTCTTCTTCATTCAACAGAAGAGGTTGCTGAGGTGACTGGGCATGACTGTGGCCAGGCTGGTCCCAGACAGGGGGCAACCCCTGCTTCAGCAGGCTGTGATGTTCCTTATGCTCCCTTCCCCAGGCTCCACAAGCCGAGTGAGAATCTACAGCTTAATTGTGCAGGCTACAGTGTGGGCAACCCCCACAGGAAAAATCTATGGAAGTCTACCAAACAGTGTCAAGGTCCTCATTGAGAGAATGCAGTAAGAGCACTGAGGAGCCTTCTTGTGACCACAAACAGACTGCAGGTGAACCACAGTATGCAGCATGAAGAGCTGTAGGTCTCAAGTAGTTGCTGTCTAATTGTTGTAGTGTCATTGCCAGTTTAGATTTACCTCATTTCTCACAAATGCAGGCTTATTTGTATTTGATCCACTGTTGTGGTTTTGCCCCAGCTGGGGTCCAAATGTCCATCAAAGCTGCTCTATCACTCCCCCCTCTTAAATAGACAGGGGAGAGGGGAAAATATAACAAAAACCAGTCATAAGATATAAGCAATTTAATAATTACAACAAGCAAAACAACAAACTGCTTAGAAGCAAAAGGGGGAGAGAGAGATGTTAATCTGCTTCCCAGCTGCAGGAGGATGTTCCGTCTCGGGAAGCAGAGCTCTCTGTGCTTGGTGGTTACTGTCGGAGAACAGACTCCATGGACAAATCTTCCCAAACTTTCTTCTTTCACTTTGTTCTTATATGTGAGCTGATGTCACATGGCATGGAATATTCCTTTGACCAGTCTGGATCAGCTGGTTTGGCTGTGTCCTCTCAGCATCTTGAGCTGGGGAGATGTTGGAAGAAAACCCAGCCTGGGTGCTCAGCTTAGCAGTAGCCACAACACCTGTGCGTTATCAATGCTCAGCTACAACACCACAAAACACAGCATTAGAAAGATATTTTGAGGAGAATTAACTCCAGCTCAACCCTGTTCAAACCTACTACCCCCACCTATCAAACTGATTCACACCCAGACATAGCCAACCCATGATTTTGAGAACATAGACAGGGGCTGTCTGTATTTCTCTCTTGTCCTTCACCTTTCCTTGCACTCCATAAGCTTCCCATCCCAATGTATTTCCCCTGCGCTATCCTGCTTCTGCTTTCTGCCATACTGCTTCTCAGGAGCTGGTTTGTCTTCTGCCTTGCTCCAGCATACTTTCTGCCTGTAGCTACAGCTTTTCTCCCCAACAGGTCATTCTTAAACAAGCTGAAGAAATATCAGATAAATTTTTGAGTGATGCAATGTGTTCTACAGAAAATGAAGCTCACACTTTATGCTGGGGTGTTGAGGAGTAAATTCCCTTTGATGTAAGCCAAACATAGTTATTGAACGTGTGATTGGCACAAAGCACAACAGTCACTTGCTTCTAGGATAAGCTAAACTGAAATGTAGGGCAAACTGAGCCCTTTTTTTTTGCCGTTTTAATTTTCTTTTTCCCCTTCAGTTTTTAAGGTGAGTTGCTACCTTTGGATGAGAGTGGTGAGGTCCTGGGCAGGTGTGGTACATAACTACACAGGGGCATTGGCAGAACTGTGAAGCATGTCAAGAGTTAACATGGACCTTAATAACTTTTTGTTAGATATACCACAGAAGAGTAATGTTATGACTGGAGTTATACGGACCAAGGTCACTGCATGAATTTGTAACTGAAGCAGGAGGCTGTAAAATAAAGAAGCATTGTCCAGTTCTTCACATAACTAATGAAGCATTGCCTGATAATGCTAATCATCACTGCCAAACATAATTCTAAGCACAGCTCCCATTCCCAGCCCTCCAAAATGGATCTACTTCTGCAGAGCCAGCAAACATGACTTAGCAATTAGCCAAAGGCTGTGCAGAGGAGGAAAGAAGAGTAACAGCTCAAATTACTCCTCACCCTTCTACAGGCGACATGCAGTGGGCTTTGTCTGAACTTTGTTTGACACACAGAGCACTGGTGTCAACTTGGAGGACAGAAACAGTACCTAACACAGGTTTAGTTGCAGCAGTAGAGCTGCCATCACATCATGCTACTTGTTACTGAAAGTTTTAATAAATAAGATTTTTAAAGTGTATGGTAAAAGCATTCAGTATGTGAGGCAAGTATGACACAGGGAGAGGAAGGGAAATCATGCTGAGATCTGACAGTGAGAGGGCAGTCTGGAAGACAAAGTCTCTAGAAAAAGAAGTAATGCACAGACTCGCAGAAAGGTAGGAGTTGGAAAGGACCTCTGAACATCATCTAGTCCAACCCCACTGCCAGAGCAGATTCACTTAGAGCAGGTTGCACAGGATGGCATCCAGAGGGGTTTTGAGTGACTTCAGAGATGGAGAATTAGCCAGCTCTCTGGGCAGCCTATTCCAGTGCTCTACCACTCTCAAATTAGAGAAGTTCCTTCTCATGTTTAGATGGAACTTTCCATGTTCAGATTTATGTCTGTAACGTCCTGTCCTGTCACTGGGCACCACTGAAAAAAAACTGGCCCCAAGAGCACATGATCGACTCATGGCTATTCTGTTGTCTACCAGGACTCCCAGGTCTTTTTCTGTAGAGCTGCTTTCCAGCAGCTCAGCTCCTAACCTGTACTGATACATCTGGTTATTCCTCCCTAGGTGCAGTACCCTGTACTTACCCTTATTGAATTTCATAAGGTTACTCTTTGCCCAACTCTCCAGCTTGTCCAGGCCAAACTGGATGACAGCACAGCCTTCTGATGTGTCAGGCACCCCTTCCTCTTTTGTATCATCAGCAAACTTGCTGAGGGTACACTCTGTCTTTTTGTCCAGGGACTGAAAAGAACTGTACCTAGTACTGATCCCTGGAGATCACCACTTGTTACCGACCTTCAGCTAGCCTCCCTTCCACTGACTATAACCCTCTGAGCTCTATCTTTCTGCCAGTGTTCAATCTACTCCACTGTCCATTCCCCTATCCCACACTTCCTAAGCTTGCCTATGAGGATGATGTGGGAGACGGTAACAAAATCCTCATTGAAGTCAAGGTAGACAAAGTCCACCACCCTCCCTTCATCTATCCATTCAGTCATTCCTTCATAGACGGCTATCAGATTACTCAGATGTGACATCCCCTTGGTGAATCTATGTTGTCTACTTCTGATAACCTTCATTTCTTCCACGTGTTTTGAGATGTTGCCCAGAGCCAACTGTTCCATCGTATTTTCAGGGTTGGAGATGAAGCTTACTGGCCTGTAGTTTGCTGGGTCTTCCTTCCTGCTCTTTTTAGAAGACTGGAGTGATGTTTGCTTTCCTCCAGCCCTCAGGCACCTTCTCTGTTCTCCAGGACCTTTCAAAGATAATGGAGAATGGCCCTGCAATGACTTCCACCAGCTCCCTCAACACTCATGGAGGCATCCCATCAGGATCCATGGACTTGTGGATTTCTATTTTATTTAATTGATCGCTAAATTGATCCTACTCAACCAAGGGAAGATTTTCCTTCCTTCAGACTTTCTCTCTTACCTCCAGGTACTGAGGGATGGCTTTTGCTGTAAAGACTGAAGCAAAGGCAGCATTCAGTAACTCCACCCTCTATGTAGCCTCTGTTGCCAGGTCACCCACCTCATTCTGCAGGACCAAGTTTTTCCTGATGTTCATTTTCCTGCTAGTGTACTTGAAGAAGGCCTTCTTGGTATATTTTACATCCTTTGCCAGATTTAACTTCAAGAGTGCCTTACATTTCCTTGTAGCATCCCTACATACTCTGGCAATGTTCCTATATTCCTCCCAAGTGGCCAGTCCCTTTTTCCACGTACTGTGGACTTCCTTCTTCCATTCAAGATTTTCCAGAAACTCCTTGCTCATCCATGAAGTTCTTTTGTCTCTGCTGATTGATTTTTCATTCTTGGAGAGGCACTGATCTTGAGCTTGGAGGAGGTGGTGCTTGAATATTAACCATCTCTCTTCAGCCTCCCTATCTTCTAGAGCTCTAATGCATGGAATTCATCCAAGTAAGTCTCTGAAGACATCAAAGTTGGCTTTCCTGAAGTCCAGGTTTGCAATCTTATTTAGTACCCTACTAATTCCTCACATGATCCTGAATTCCACCGTCTTAGGGCCACTGCAGACAAGGCTGTCTCCAACCTTCACCCAGACTTTCTTTTTACATTAGCACCAGATCCAGCAGCGCACCTCTCCTCATAGGGTCCTCTACTACCCAAGTCAAAAAGTCATCATCAATGCACTGGAGGAACCCCCTGTACTATTTGTGCCTTTCTGTGTGTGAAGGTTTGGGAGTTTCCCGCCCCCCCACACTTTGTAAAATGACCCAGACTAGAACTCAGCCAACTGGAAGTTAAATGATGAAGCTCTATTTACAGCTTTGCACAATGTACAGCAGATATTTACACTATATACAGAATATTTACAGAAATATACAAGTAAAAGGTAATACAGCAGCACAGCTCCCCTCCCAGAAATCAGAGACCCCAGGAGGGGCTCCCAACCACCCTTCCACCTTCTCCCCACCCCTGTACCTTACCCCAAGATTTGCCTTACGTGCATG
Source organism: Eubucco bourcierii (assembly GCA_013396675.1). NCBI lineage: Eukaryota > Metazoa > Chordata > Aves > Piciformes > Ramphastidae > Eubucco > Eubucco bourcierii. The sequence continues at coordinate 448,941 of VWZE01013589.1, forward strand.
GTAAATTAGGAAGATCAACCAGGGGAGTTAGAAGAAAAGTGGTTAGTGAGGATTAACCAGCAGAGGAGCCAGAGCCCAGAAGCTGCTAGATCACCCCGGCAGCTCCTGTTCCAGCAAGCGACAGAGAGAGACTGACTTATCTAATGTTTTTGTTAGTGTTCCCAAACAATTCTCCAGCAAGCGTATGAGTGAAGTAGACATCATGATGTTTTCCTTTCAAAGCCTACAGTGTAATTTTTTCTATTAAAATATTCTAATTAGCCTCAAACCAGCACACTGTGTTGCCTTTACAGCAAATATCTGGGCGGTTGAAGTCTCCCATGATAATCAGGGCATGTGATCATGAGGCTACCTTAACCCTGTCTGTAGAAGGCCTAATCAATTTCCTCTTCCTGAGCAGGTGGCCGCTACAATGTCACCCATATTAACGTGTCCCTTTGTTCATATCCACACATTTTCAACTTGTTCTTCTTCCAGGAAAGCTTTATTGTAAGTGAAGAAATGAAGATCTGTGACTTCATCAGAAAGGGTCCAAGTGATGTGATCTGAATATAAGGCATAGGAGGCTTTTGCAGCAATAAGCAGCAAGACTTAGAGGGAAAACCACATGAAAATGGCAAAGACCAGTACCTACTTTAAGTCCTTCTTCCATCTTTTTCAGAAAAGAGAAATCCCATTTGAGCAAAGCTAAGAAAGAAAATGAGATACAGAAGGTAAATTCTTAGTCACTTTCTGCCTTTGAATTTTGCAAGAGCTAACAGTTGAAGAGGTAAGAGTAGCTAACCAGAAGTATGTACCAGAGAGGCTTTCCTGAGAACTAGTGGATTCTTTGAGTGGCCAGATTGGAAAAGCAGAACACTTAAAGGAAAGGTCTTCTAAAGGCACTGGATGATTTTGGGATATTGATTTTTCCTTGACTTTTACTGCTTAAGAATAGTAGCTTGGGATTGCACCTTTCTCTGTCTTAGTCTGCAGTGAAGATCAAGTTGCCTTATGGTAACTAGACAACTACCCACCATCTGGCCGCCATCAGTCTCCTCCCTTCATTGCCTGTTCACAAAAACCTCCTATGGGACTTCTCATTTCCCCCTAAATACCAGGCAAAAAATTCATTGTCTGATCTGTGTGATAGATTTTTAGAAGTTTTGGAGTGGAGAAGTGAATAAAATGCTGTGCATTCAGTGGATCTTTATGGAGACTGATGGACTTTACACTCACTACAGAACTCTGGGAGAAGTCAGTAGGAACAGCCCTTTAACTATACAGAGCTGCATTGTTTTGTCTTTACCAAGCAGCACCAGGACTAGAGATATGGAAAATCACAGTATGATATTTCTCTTGCAAGGAAAAATTAAGCCATTTTTTCTGTCTAATGTGATCATTTTCCTTCTGCCATACAAGAAAGGGGTTTCAAAACCACCTAATGCTATCCTGCCTTGATGCCTCTTGAAGCTGGTGATGACTTCTGTGGGGGTGGAGTTGAAGCACAGCTTGAGCTGAAGGAATAGCTGACTGAAGATTGCACCCATTCTGTAACAAGTTTTAAGGGAGATTGTTCCTTGCTGCAGCAAACACGTGAGTTTTCAAATACTTTTATGGGAGAGAGAACTGCATTGTCAAAGTTGAAATGTTTTGATTTGCCCCATTTTCTCTCCAGATGCAACAGTTTGTCTCCACTGGAAACACTGTCAGGTCCATAAAACCAGCTCTGACAAGACTATGGATACAGGTAATCTCTCCCCTCCCATATGCCCAAACAAAATTTGACCAGAAATAATCTGGCTAATTTTTAGTGAAACCAGAAAGCGGCAAGTGGTCTAAAAGCCTTCACTTCACTGAAAGTTTCAGTGACTTGATGTCAGACAGTTAAAAACTCATGATTTCAAGGTAATGGTCAAACCTGGTACTTGGAGGAAATCTTAGGGAAGATAAGCTGTTTGAGTTTTGAGTGTTTTGAAATGTCTGTATAATATTCATGATGTACATGTTCTGTGATCTCAAGTAAATAGCCATAATTTTCCCATTTCACAAAGTTAAACACCCAAATGCCCACTTGCACACAGGAAAATTGATCCAGGTGCATCTGGTAGAATTCAGAAAGGTCATATTCAAGACTGCAGAGAAAGTGAGGGTTGATCAAAGAAGGGATATTTGACATCTTTCTGATAATAAACAATGCAAATAACGTTAGTTCCACCACCATCCCTCAGGGCTAGAAGTGCTATTAAGACAGTACTTGTGCTTAATATTAACCAGTATGGTGTCTTCTGTTGTCCTGGCTGGGTTGTGTAGTGTTGAGTGGTGCAAAATTTCCATCGGTGCTAGGGATCATGCTACCACTGCAAGTCTTGCCTCTGAAGCCAGCTGCAGTGACTGCAGGCAGGTGGTCCCACCTTCTTGTTCTCCCTCCCTGACTCTGCTTGTGGTTTTGAACAAACTCAGATTACCCACAGACTCAGACAGATCTCCCTCCCCACTGTCCTGTAAAATCAGCAAACATCTCCACCTTCCCCAGCCCCATTTCCCTACTCTGAATGCTTAAAGACCTCACAATTCCCACCGCTGGTGGGATTTCAAAACCCAGCCTCAGCTCAAGTGCCGGGTTTGGGTCAAACAGCTGCTGTGTACTGTCAGATCTGCACACTACAATGATTTGTACAGCCCGTTGCTGAACCAACTACAACCGTTTGTTTAAAAAATAAAGAGACAAATAAATTCAACATTTCCTCTTCTAGCAAACTGATATCATGTGCCTCTCTTAAAAATGGCTTGCTCCAGAATACATTAGAGCTAAATTATCATTTATGTTTGTCACAGGGATTGCTAATGTGTAATGAGATTTTAGAGTTAATGTTTTGTACAAAGCACTTAGTGGAGCTGGGATGAAATTGGTTCAGGATTCTGATGTGGTGTTTTAATTAAAGATATTTTCCAATCAGGGCCGAGCAAATGACTTGTCAGAAGATTTTGTACCCATCAACCAATATACCAATGCAATGCTGGTCTTGCTTTCTGCTTTTGGATTTTCTTCAGGGAATTAGAGGAGAGAGCCTCTCTGAATCTTACGCAGAAGAACCTTTCTTAGCTGCTACTCTTGCAGGAGAAGAAACACATATTTTTCACTCTGAAATTTTCAGTTGGATGTCAGTGGCCTCATTCAGTGCAGCAAGACACTAAGCTTACGTCGCTTTGATTTTCTTGAACTTGCAACTGCAGATTGGTGCAGTATGTGCACACAGACTGAAAGCCGGGTCCTGTGAGGTGAGTCTTGAGCTCTTGTCTGCTGTAACAGGAAAAAAGGAAAGGAAACGAAGGATTTCCAAAAATTGTACCTGGTTAAACCAGCATGACAATGACTCGGATATCTCTAGCTTAAACAAAAAATATTTGGATGGATGATTCAATGCAGACATCAAATGCAAGTTAACTGGCATAGATTTTATTAATTGCTAGACAATAAAGGTTGTTAGTACTGAGTTAATACTTAACTTTCTTGCTATCTCTGGCCCAGACAGGAACTTGAATATGGCATCAAGTCTTAAGGTGGATTATCTGCTATAAAAAAATCACAAACTAAGCATGAAACACAGCAGGCAGATCTGATTTCAGGTATGAGCAATACAAGAGCAAAACAGACACTCTCCTCATCATTTGCTTTGCTCATTCTACAGTCCTGAGAAACCAAACTGGGTAGAGCTGATAACAGAGGGCAGGAAGTATGCAAGGAAGTGTCTGATGCTGGAAGGGGACAAGGAAGAGGTGTTTCCCTTCCCAGTGCTCCTTGCACATAATGGTCTTTGCCCATCCCCTCCCACCTTTCCAGCCATAAGAGGTGTGACAGAGAGCTCCCTCTTGCCGCCCACCCCTTGGTATTTGTCCCACTCACAAGGCAAGGAAAGGCACTGGCCTGCAGCCTTGGGCAACCTCTGTGAAGAGTAAGTCAGCTCCACAGATGCAGAATAGCAGTGCTGCAGACCCACTCAGCATCACTGTGGCTGTGACACCACAGCATCATTAACTTGGATAATAAGACTGAGTTGTAGCAAAGCACTCTGGATTTGTATGGCCCCATTTTGGTTTTGCAGTGTTTCTGAAAAAAACATCTTTAAAGCTGCACAGTTGTGAACATTTCAGTATTATATGTTGCTATGTTGCACACTGCTTGCTAAGATTATAGAAACAAACCCTTCTTTATATGCTCATGATTTCAAGCACATTTGCTTGGTCACTTGATTGGTTTGTTATTTTTTCTAAGAAGAACAAGGAGAAAGCTTTCATTTTATAGACCATTTTCATATTTTAATATATGTACATGGGATTTTTTAATTGTGTTTTTCTTTTACAGGTTTACCCATCCACAGGTTCCATGACTGTTCGTAAATAGATGAACAGTAAGTAGGGATTTTAATCTGGATAGTAAATTGTAACACAAGGTGTTCATTTGGTAAATTCTCTAGCTCAGTATAGAAATTCACCTAAACTGTATGAAAGGATGCTATTGACTACAATAGAGAGGTGAAGGTGAATTTTGCAGAAATAGATCTCACATACCTCTACTATGTGGTGGATACGTGAATGTGACAGACATTGTAGCATTCTATTTGCAAAGTGGTGGATACGTGAATATGACAGATATTGCAGCATTCTATTTGCAAAATCCTTGTCTAACATCACAGAATCTCAGGAAATAACCAAGACAGAAGGAGATCAAACTGCCTGTTCAGATCAGCACCTCAGTGTAGTAACATCCTATTCTATAAAACATAAAACACACTGCAACTTCATTGTACATCTCTTGCCCAGCTGTGTGAGTGCTTTGTTCACAGTAGCATTGGTACTCCACTTAGTGAGTGGTGCTAATCTTTACAGAGACAGCCAGGTACAAACATGAGTAGGGCATCTTTTGCTGCAACCACAAATGTTCCAAAATCATGACTCAGAGCTACTCAACTCATAAATTACAAGACTGGCTGAAAAAAATGTTCATGAAAATGCCAGCCAAATGTGTTGGTGTTCTTCTCTGCCATGCATTTTATTGAGTCTATGGTGTTGACCCCTCAGAATTCATTCAGGTTAAATTTTAAGTTTTTTGTTCTCTACATGTAGTAGAAAATTTTGCTGCTGTTCCCATCTGTTCAACTATAGGACTCAGTTACAGAAACTGGGGGATTACAGAAAGCTCTAAGAAAGGCACCTTTGTGATGTTTCTGATGCACACCCCTGCCAACATGTGTCAGACTGTATGAATTAAATTCTGTGTGAGGGATTGTCAAACAAAAAGCATTAGGAGATAGAAGAGAGCAAGTGCATCCACAGGGACAGTTCTAACACTTCTGAGGTTCCTGCTCACTGCTGCCAGGAGACTGAGTTAGCTGATAGGTTAAGGTCCCTGTGGTCAGAGATTCCCCCATCTGAGGGGATTGTGGAGCAGAGAGGAAGAGATCTGAATTGGTGGAGAGTCAGGATAGTGAGCCACAGAGGGACTCCCCATGCCTTGGTGTGATTAGGATCTGGAAGGAAACAATATACTCTGCAGGAACTGAATACTCCAGTGGAGCAGCCGAGCAAGTGATTTAGTGGATTCTTTAGCACCCACACCTCCCTCACTCTTTAGCACGTTTGTCTGTGCCGTTCGACAGCCTTCACTTAGTGCCTTGACACCAAAGTTCTTATATTAAAAGCAGTGTTTCCTGAGAGGATAGCTTTGATTCTTCTCTCAGTGATGCAAAGCTTCCTGTTCTGTAAAATGATGCATTTTTCAAGTCTTTGCAACAGGATTCCTCTTGTTTCAGCCATGGATTTATGGGCAGAAGATGCCAGTGGGATGCCCTGGCTGCAGCAGATGCTCGTACCAGTGCGTCTCTCTTCCAGTTTGCGCCACAAGCATGTCTGGTTCTGGAGGGCAGAAAAGTAACTCTTACCCCTTTCTGGGAGTAAGAATGAGGATGCTGCACACAGATTGGAAGTTTAGAGAGAAATTCTGTTTACAAGAGCATATATACGAAAGGCAATCAGGCAGAATAAATATAAAATCCACCAGCCCCAAACTGGCCTTCTAGAATCCTCCACCCCTTCCACCCTCAGTTGACCTGAGGGTAGGCTGAAGCTGCACACACACACACACACACACACACACACACACACACACAAACTCTCTCCATCTGGGCCTGGAAGGCGTCAGTGGCTCTCTTCCCTGCCAGCCAGCTCCCCCACAACCATGAGATAGGAGTGTGCACTGCTTCCGGAGAGGATGAGTGGGAGCGAGGGAGTCGGGGGAGAGATCAAGCCAGGCACTACCCTTCAAGAGGTGACACTGGAAAATGGAACAATCCTACAATACCCTGGGAGGAGCAGGTGCCTCCCCCTGGGATGGGCCTCCTTCACTATGGGTTTGTTCAAAGGGGCCCTAGGGTTCTTCAGTAAGCATAGATGGAAAATACTGTTGTCTTCTCCTCACTGATCACTGTCCAAAACATCTGAAGATCCAGCAGAAGAGCCAGGAGGGAGTAAAATTGCTGTTTCCTACAGCTTTAGTACTTATATCACATCTCAATATTTGTTAGCAGTGCGTCTGGCTGTATTTCAGGCTTGGTGGTGTAGTTGTGTTAGCCACTCACAACAACCCTCTCCTGGTACAGGGTCAGCTGCAGATACCTGCAGCAAGCAGTTCAGCTCAGGTATAACAGGCACACACCTGAACACAAGAAGTTCCATCCAACCATAAGGAGAAACTTTTAAAATTTAAGTAACTTTCTCTAATTCCTCCCGTACTCCCCTAGTAAGGTGCTCCTTCACTGCCCATGCAGCCCTTGTGAAGAGGATTTCCTTCAAAGCTCTACTCTTTACAAAAGTGCCAAGTCTGTAATGGGAGTGGCCCTTAGCTTGAGGGGCCCAATCAGTCCCCTGGCACATTATTTCCCTGAGTAAGGAGTTTCCTTCCACCTTTTCTGCTCTTGCCCATCATTGCCAGGAGTGATTTCAAGATGCTTAAATTGCAGTTGTTGAAGGGAGCATGGTTCTGGCCAGTCCCGCTCTCCCCTGTGTCACTTCACAGCACTCTGAAGTCAGCTACTGCCCTCTCCAGAAACTCCAGTACGCTGGATCCCATTCTCATCCCAGGAGCACCATCACATTCACAGGGTGTCGGAGGCAGCTGGGCACAGGATTGGCTCCTCTGCCACAGCCACCTTCTGCATAGGGGCGACCAACCTTTCATCTATGGAAACTGCCCTGAAACCTGACCCAGCACTGGCCACTGCCCTGACAGGTCACCATGACAGAAGTGCCACAGGTTGCTGTCTAAGCAGCCAGGACAGCACAGCAGACAGGCCTCTTCTTAGCAGGACCACCCATTCGCACCTGTGCCTAATCATGTCTGCAGGCTTAACAGAAGGATGTGCCTGAACAGCCAGACCACACTCTTGGAAAGCTGCTGAAATCGCAGTTTTCATCTCTATCACTCCTCACAAACTTTCTCTTTGTTTAAAGGCAGCTAAGCTTTTACTAAGTAAATCCAGCAGGTGTTTTGCCATTCCTTGATGGCTGTGGGCAACTGAGCTTCCTTTTCTCTGCCTGTGAAGGGCCCGCTGCTGAGAACTTACTACATGCGATGCCATGGAGGCCTGCACAAAAACTTCCCGGTTCCTGCTCTCCTCCTCCTCCACCCCACTCTGCTTGCCTTCACATGGGCTCTTGTTACATGAAATCTTTTTTTCTTTTTTTTGACTTGTATACAAAGGAGCTTCTTTTCAAAACCCGTATACTTGTGGCTGCTCACATGGGAGTGCCCAGCCTGACGACACAGCCTCCAGTAATTTATTACGAGAAATCATCTATTGGCTGCTGTGTACTCACAGCAACATGAATGTGTTGTCTGAAGAAACAACAGAGAAGTGAGGGGAGACAGGATGAGATTAATTGTGGGAGGGTGAAGATATGGGGAGTGGAGGTCAGGGTTTGAAAACTTTTTTTTATTCTTTTGAGTAAAAAGGCAGATAAGATTGGCAAGTTCTAACACAGGCAAGTGTCCAGAAACTCCTTCTAACACTAGTAACTTACCCATCAGTTTTGCCACCCAGCTCTCATCACTGCTGCTCATCAGGGCTGGGGTCGTTTGTTTCTCAGCCATCAGATCATGAATACAGTTTGCTATTTTTTTGAGACTTGGAGTAAATTGGAGAAAAATCAGTGGGTCCTTGTCTAGTTGCTGATCAAATCAAAGCTTTGCTTCAGTGTGAGAAGCCTCAGAAAGAGTTTTAAGTACTGAATATTTGTCACTGACTTTGCAGGCTCCGTTGCTCTTACCCTCAGTGTTCCTCACTTGCTCACGCTGTGCATGCAGAGCAGGGACAGATGATAATGGACTTGCAGTTGTACTTGCTGTTCTCATAACAAACGACCAGATCCTCACATAAATTGTTTGAACATGTAACACTGCTCTTATTTCTTAATGGTAAGGGCTTAGGAGCTGAGCTTTTCCAAAATGAAAGAAACGAACCCCATGCTATCACTTTGTTTTAAAAGATGAAACTGCAACAAAACCAAAACCAAACAAAAAAGCAAACCATTATGATGATCCTTAAATATCTTGTGAGCTTTTATGGGATGGATTTTCCACTTAGCAGGCTTTGTTCCTGCTCCATCTCCTTTTTCACAGTCCACATAGCTCAAGCTTTGTAGGGCAGTTTGCGCTACTAGATACAGCTGAACTGGGCAAGTTTGCCCTGGAGGTCCTGTCAGAAGTCAGACCTGGAGGGAGAAGTAACTTCTTCGGTTATTGAGTCTAAAGCCAAGTCCTTTGGATCTTGCTCCAGTCTCAAGTGCATCCAACCATCAATTATATATCTATATGCAGTGTTTACACAGGTTTCTTGTTTATCATGAAATATTTACTTTGAGACTCTACATCTGCTGTTAAACCCAACACTAGTGTCTTTTGCTTATGCCAAGGAAATAAAATTTCACCATGACCCTTTGGCACAGATCTATTAGGTGGTTGGTGCCAGGCTTATGCCAAGCCATGGCAAGCTGCCTGCTGACTCTGGCGTGGATCAGTGGACACAGTAGAAGTATGTTTAAACCTTAAAATTTCTGACACTAAAGAAATAAATCCTTCCTATATCATGCATTTAATAGATATATATTTTTTCAGGTAAGGGGAGTTACCAAAAATCAGTTTGAGCACCATATACAGGCACACACACATACAGGTTTGCACTGAAGAGCCTGAGAAAAAAACATGGAATGATGCAAAGTCACTTTAATGCCATCTCAAGACAGAGCTGGAGCCCTTGGAGTTGTTTTCATGATCTCTGGAACAGGAAGTCCAGAAACGTAACACTTTTGGTTTCTGCATAGCCCTCCTAGCTTAAACATGCTTATGTAGGTTAATGTACACACACATTAACTTTCCTACTGTCGACTGCTTTTAGTGTAGTTGCTTAACAGCCTGCTGGGAGGGAGATGGATGGGCTCTTCTAGATGCCATCTTGAAGTTCCTATTTTTAGTTCAGCCCCAGGGGATGCAGATCCTAGATAGCTCTCCTGGAGCTGTGTGTGGCCATGCAAAACGTTCTGTACACACTCTCTCACCTTAGATTTCCAATTTAACAATGGCCCATGCTATTCTTAAGTATATTAAGTGGAAATAATGTATTTCCTAAAATAGGTAAGCATAACTGCTCGCCTCTGGGGAAAAAGAGCTTTGGTGATATGGGCTGAGCTAGCTGCAGAGGTGTGAACTGGCTCTTCAGTTATAAGAGCTGCCAGTCATTTCTGTTGCCTAATCCACTAGACTATGGCTGAAACCTGGAGTGGACATGAGGAGGTGCTAGCAGTGGAGGTGGAGGCAAGGGAAAAAGAAAGCGAGTGATGCACAAATGACAAGAACAAGGAATGTGAAGGCAAAGTCTTCATCTCTCACCAGGGGTCTTATGATTAACCAAATGGCTGATAACAAGAGGAACCTCGTTTGATGAATTCTGTATCAGGTGTTTAACCTGGCTATGTCTTAGTGACACAAGAGTGTAAGGAGATGGTCAGCATCAGTATACTGCATGGATTTACTTAGCTCTTAGGGTAGCAAAAAGTGGAAGTATTTTATATTGCCCAGGCAGGGATTAATGCATTTTTAACTGTCTTCCTTCCAGTGTATCACAAAACCAATCTATGCAAAGGAGGAGTAGGGGGAAGACAGGGGAGAGAGACATCTAGACCCTGTGCAGATGAGAGGCATGGCTGAGTGATGAGAAGTGAAAGATGCTGACCAGGCCACAGCCGAAGATCTGGCAGCCCTTCTTGACCCTCCATAACCATGAAGATAGACCGCAACAGCACTGCGTCTGGAAAGCAGCACACTCTTTTCTGCACAACTCGGTGTGAGTACCATGAAACTGTGTGGTTGATGCCATTGTCCAGAAGAAACCTCTTGTTGGCAAGGAACAGAATGGGGTTCGTTTGGCCTCATACAGGGTTGATGGGAGTAATGTGTTCCCACTGCTGAGCTAAATAGTTGGGTGGAAAGTCTTCCAGTGGTTGGACACTGGCTGCTGGAGCAGCTCCAGCCCATCTGCTCAATCAACCAGGATATCTGGAAGGTACAACCCCTGGGTGGAGACAGGCTCTCATGAGCTGAAAGAACTTTTAAAACCTAAGGAAATTCTGCTGCGCTGAAGTGTTGCTACTTTACGTGATTAATATCTGAGCTTCTATTGATGATTACCCTAAATTAAAACAAATAGGCCACTGGCTGCAGTGCAGGGGTTGCTTGGTACAGCCAAGGGTGTGTTGTTGACGGATAGGGAAGAGGAAAGGAGAGGGCTATCTTTGTCCTGACCCAGACCTCTTGCTGCTTAACCTGGGTGTATAGCAGGGAGAGGGGAGAGGAGTACTGCCCGCCAGTGCTGCACTGGATATCTTCAGGATCTCAGTACACCGCTGCCCTGTACCAACCCCTGTACAACCCAGGAGAGGGCTTGCTATGGAGTGAGGACATCCACCTGTGCTGGATAGAGTAGTAATTTTGGATTTAAATTCTTCAAAGCAGCTGCAGTGGAATGGAGGATCTGGCTCTGATGGCCTGGCCCTGGGGTGGTTCCTGGGCTGCTGTACCTTGTTTTCATGCAGCCTCGGCTGTGCTTTTGGGCTAGGCAGTTTTGGCAGATGGATAGTGTGGGAAGGAGGAAAGCCCAGTGTGTGGCCCTGAGTGGGCCTCTCTAGCCTGTTCTGACTCACAGTGCTCCATGCTGGATGTCTGGCAGAGAGCCTGTTGCCATTTAGGAGAGAGGTAGTCATCCTCACGTGCCTGTATGTCCCTAGTGTTTGCACAACCACCTCATCCTCAGGCTGGGGGAGGTGAAGGCTAGACATATGTGCCTGGATGGAGCTGTGGCATCCCAAGTTTGGGACTGTGCTCCCAGGGGAGCTGCTTCAGTTGTCCTGTTTAGGCACTTTCCCTTGCTTAATCGGAGTTGCTGAGGACTGTGTGTGTCATCCTCCAGAGCATGAATTGATATGACAACTGTCTCTGCTCTTCTTTCTCCTCCTTGAAAGTCTGTATAGAAGAGTACCTGGGTTTGTTGTCCCACAGGGAACCACATGCAGACATGTTTTGTGTGTGCACCCTTGGTGGTGTATACTTAGAGAAGACACAAGCAGAGCTGCAGCCTTTGCATGGAGCTAGAAATGGGCAAACCTGGAGCAACCACTCCCTGAAGGCTGAAAGTGGGCTTGTGGCAGCTCTGCCCCCATCCCACTCCCCTGTGCTTTGCAGCAAGTGAGCACAAATGCAGGGGGTGTGAGGATGCACGGTGCAGTCCAGTATTTATTTGGTTTGCAGGGTGGATTTTGCTGGTTTTTGAGAGCAGGAATGCTGCCTGCTTGTTAGCCTTCTCAAGCACAGCTGCACCTCTCTGTCCCAGCCCCAGCTGCCGCAGCTTAGCTTTGCCTCAAAACACAATTTTGTGCAGGGTGCAGTGCCTCTGTACTCTCAGATGGAGATCAGCTTTTAGCTGCCTCTGACTGCATGGCATCTGCTTCCCTCTGCCTTTTTAATCCTCTGCATTTTCCATAACCTAAAATAAACCAGTAACAAATCAGAGATGTGTTTCTCCAGCCAAAGGGACATATCTGGGGCTATGGCATTTTGCACTTACTGTGATTGCTACAGCAGTCTCTCTTTCTTTTTTTTTTTTTCTNTTTTTTTGTTACTTATGTATTCATAAGTGAAATTTGTTCGTATGTCAGTAACATTCAAAGACAGAAAAAAAACCTTCCAGAAGAGAGCCTTTAAAGTCTGACATATGATTATTCACAGTAGACATTTTCAGTAGAATTATGATGGAATTTTTCCAGTAAATACATTCTACAGACTTTTAAGGGAGAGATTTTAGATTAATGGAAGTATTCCTTAAATAAAAATTCCTCCTATTAAGCCGCTAATTCCATTGTCATCACAGCATCATGTGTTAATGTTAATGATATGCACAAATGAAAAGGAAGAAACCTTTTTGTTTTATTGTGGCAAACTCTGGGTATGGTCTGCTGTGAAAAGTTAAATACAAGCCAGAGTGAGTACAAAGCAGGGTCGACAGAGACATGGTTAAAGTGTGCTTGAAGAAGATATATTACGCAGCACTGTGTATGGAAATTCTAAGAAGCATGTCTGGGCTTGTGTTTTCAAAGAAATTATTTCTTTTAATGTCTCTTAGTGACTTCAAGAGGAGGCCTTCTGCAGCTTGCAGGCTCTATCCCTTTGTTTTTGGAACCTCACATAGAGGACAGTTGATCCCAGACTTCAGCTGGGACATGTCCCAGACTCACGTTTGTGCCAAGGACACAGTGGGAAGCTTAGGGGAGAGCTGCCAAATTCAAACCATGTCTTCAGCTCTCTGCATTTACAAGATGATCTCTCACAAGACCTGGTTTCATGCCACCCGCATCAGGATCTTCTGCTTCCAACCGGGCTGGACAACCTGAGGGACAGCCCCCTGGGCCTTTTGGAGCCTCTGTTTCCCATCCTTTCATTTGATGAAAGAACAAATGCAGATTGACAGGTGAATAAGCAAAGGGGAAAAGCTCACTAGCCATGAGCAGCAAATTTCTTCAGGAGGATGGTGTGGGAGACAGTATCAAATGCTTTACTGAAGTCCACAGCCTTTCCCTCATCCGTTAAATGGGAATCATAGAATCACAGACCTCAAAAGATCATCTAGTCCAACTCCCCTGCCAAAGCAGGATCACCCAGAGTAAGTCACACAGGAGCATGTCCAGGTGGGTTTTGAATGTCTCCAGTGAGGGAGGCTCCACAATTCCCTTGGGCATTCTGTTACATTGCTCTGTCACCCTCACAGTGAAAAAGGTTTTTCTTATGTTTACGTGGAACCTCCTGTGCTCCAGCTTGCACTCTTTACCACTTGTCCTATCACTGAATATCGCTGAGATGAGCCTGGCTCTGTCCTCCTGACACTCACCCTTTACATGTTGATAAACATAAATGAAGTTACCTCTTGGTCTCCCCTTGTTCAAGCTAAAGAAATCCAGCTTCGTTGGTCCATTCTCATAAGGGAGATGTTCTACTCCTTCAATCGTCTTTGTGGCTCTGTACTGGACTCCTTCAAGCAGTTTGTCAAGACCTACCCTTCATAAACTCATACTGACCGGACCTGAGCACCCAGTTGCCTCACATGTGCTACGTAATGGCACTCAACATGATTTGCTCCATGATCTTCCATGGCACTGAGGTGAGACTGACAGGTCTGTAGTTCCGTTGATCCTTGTTCTTTCAGCCTATCTTATGGATGGGCATCACATTTGCCAATCTCCAATCACCTTAGCCAGGACTGCTCATAAATTATGATGAAGGATGTGGAACATATCTCTTATGAGTAAAGGCTGAGGAAACTGGGTCTCTAGCTTGAAAAAGAGGAGACCTAGAGATTACCTCATCGTTGTTTATAAATATGTGAAGGACAAGTGAAAGAAGGACAGAACCAGGCTCTTCTCAGTGACATCCAATGATAGGATAAGGGGCAACAGGTGCAAACTGGATCATAGGAAGTTCCATGCTATGATGAGCACTTTCACCAGCTCTCTCAGTATCCTTGGATGGATTTCATCTAGCCATGTAGACTTGTGTATGTCTAAATGGTGCAGCAAGTTTCTAACCATCTTCTCTTGGATTGTGTGAGCTACAGTCTGCTCCTTACCCCTGTCTTCCAGCACAAAGGGCTGGGTATCCAGCAAATAACTGGACCTACTACTATAGATGGAGGTAATGAAGGTGTTGACTACCTCAGCCTTTTTCTTCATCCTCAACCACAATGTTTCCACCTTTATCCACTAAAAGACAGAGATTTTCCTCAATCCTTCTTTTGTGCTAATGTATTTGTAGAAATATTTTTTGTTGTCTTAAGCAGATGGAGCCAATTTAATTTCTAGTTGGCCTTTGGCCCTTCTAATTATCTCTTTTCATATCCTCATGACAACTAAGTTGCTCCCACCATGTGCCCTGGCCTTCTTACAGCAACCATAAACTCTTGGTTTTTTCCCCACTATGTGTCCTCAGGGGTCACCCCCAGGTGTCTGCTGCTGGTACCCTAAGGAGAGTGGGTGGCAGAAGAAGTCCTGGGACAAGGTGGGTCTCCAGCAGATGGGAAGGACTGTGCCACTCTTGGAAAGGGTGGCTCCTAGTATCAGGACCACATGGAGTAAAGATGGGTTAGGCTAGGCCGCTTGAGAGCTGACATATTACAGCCATCAGTGCTGCATTGCATCCCCACCTCTGTCTTCTTGTGCCATCAAATGTGTTACAGTACACTGGGTGCCTTGTGGGTCTTCCTCATGTTCTTTTTGAGAGCTTGGCTGTCATGGCATCCAGGTGCAGATAGCACCAGGCATTTTCCCTAAGTTCTTGTTGGAAAGCAGATGGGCTGTCAATACAGGGTACAGAGTCCAGGATTTAAAGCAATACTTAGAAATGCAACACACACCAAGTTCAAGTCTGAGGGCTTTACTTGGACTTGAGAAGGATTCAAGACAACATCTAACTGTGCCTAACAGAAGTGAGGTTGCTTAGTGACTCAGTTCAGATGCCAGTCCAAGGACTGAAGCATATTACTCCACAGAATAAGCCATCACAGACATGGAAAGGTGAGAGGTGTCATTTCTCATTTGTCTATTGATATCTTTCATACCTACACCAAGGATAGCTCCAGTGACAACAATTTAAACAACAGCTACCTCTCACCTTTCAGAAGCCATATCAACTGTAGTTATTGCAGACACAGGATCTGCTTTTCAGGAAATGCTTCATTCACTCTGTGGAAAGGAAGGAGTATGTTTATCTGGTTTTCAGGGCAGATTCTCTTTGCTGCATTTGTCCTTTTTGGAAGGTGAAAGGGTCTTAGAGTAGGAGGACCAGTTCCCAGCAGAAGGCTATCTGCCATACAAAGCCAGGCCTTAGTCTCTCCCAAACCTGGGAAGTTCCATCATTCCTGGTTTCTTGGTCTGTGTTG
This sequence comes from Eubucco bourcierii, assembly GCA_013396675.1. NCBI lineage: Eukaryota > Metazoa > Chordata > Aves > Piciformes > Ramphastidae > Eubucco > Eubucco bourcierii. Next base: position 464,453 of record VWZE01013589.1, read on the forward strand.
CAATGTGCTAGAAAAAGTACTGGATCAGATTTTATGCCCCTGCGTGGTTTGGGGAACATTTGTAGCAAATGGAGAAATTACTCAGTCTGAAGCTTGAGGTGGCTTCAAGTGAATAGAAACCCCAAACAGGTCATTAGCACACCCCTGGTTTTCTCATGCCCTCCTCTCAGGATTTGCTATGCAAAGTGAAGAGCACTTTTCTTGCTGAGGCTAAGAACACCTTCCAGGCCAAGTTACAAGATCAAGCCATCCATCTGGCCTTTTCCGTCTATGTGAATTAACCACCTTCAGTAGAAATTTGAAAGTGTGCAAATCCATCACTGTTGGAGCATGCTCTGAGAAAAACTTCAGGAGAATGGAACGTGTCATTACTTGTACAGAGGCTGGATTCCCAGATATTTCACTGCACTTGCTATTTAGGGTCACTTACTACAGTCTTTCTTGGCAGTCTCTCTTGTTTTCAGGTTACTGCATTTGCCACAGAACAAGTACTTATTTTCCATCAGTAGCACTGTGTGTTTGGGGGTTTTTTTGTTTGTTTGTTTGGGGTTTTGTTGTTGTTGTTTTATTTTATTTTTTCCCCCCTTTGATTCTCTTGTGTCCTTGCTTTTGGTCAATAAAAGATAAGTTTACAGCAAGTCTGATTGCTATGTGTTGTCACAGCTACTTTTCCACAGCTTGATTTCTCAGCCTCTAGAGGCAGGAGCACAGCAGTTCATGTGTAGAGGATTTTGGTCCTTTTTTCTGCCTTTAGCGAAAACATAAAACTTCTCCATGTTCTCATGGAATTGATCTTGCTTTCATTTTTCCTTCCTGCTCCCTTTGGTCCTTGGTCTTGGTTTAAAGGGACTTTGTGCCAGCAGATGTCACACCTGTTGTAACCCAGGGATGATCCACTCTTGGGTAAAAATGAACAGTTTGTGCATTCCCATCATCGCCAAGGGGTTCCTGCAATGCAAAATGACTCAAGGTTTCCAAAGTTCTCTTTCCCCTTCAATAAACTTAGCCTGTGGGTAGATGTACAATCAGCACCTCTCTATTTGTGTTGGCTGTGAGCCCTCCACAACCAGTATTGTCTTATTTGGGAAACCAGTGAATTGCTTTGTATTACCCTCCGCTTGCCTGCACTCAGACTGTTTACTCCTCAGGATCCTGTGTACTTAATGCATTCCTAGGGTGAATTTAATAATTTCTCTTCTAGCAGAATCTTTCCTCCATAACCATTTTTTTGGCTTTATTTGCCATTTGCCATGCTCATAATGAAAAGCCTACATATAGGCCTGTATTGGTAGATATGAACTATTTCACATCTGAAAGATGAGCATGGCGAGTCTTCCATCCCTCCTAGGGCATTCTGGGGAAAGTATGACAAATTATCCTGACCTCTGGTCCCTAAGACTTGTACATGTGATTACCACATGTCAGGCAGATAGGTGTATATAGCAATGCAGTGTAGGGTATTAAGATGGCCCTTCTAGCTCTGGGACAACTCATCATTAACAAATGCTTTGTAGCCACTCTGAGAGCAGGAGCAAACTTTACACTCTCCTGGTTCACCTGTACTGCTTGGAAGCAGAAGAATACCTTCTGGGAGTCATGCAACTGCATGAGACCAATATCCCATGGGGGAAGACTTTGTACATCTATACAGCAGTCACTTTCAATCATTGCTAATCCAATGAGAGTAATAAGTAGGTATGGACTCCTGCATGGATTTATTGGTCTGAGGGGATAACACTGGCAGAGATAAAGCAAGGGACAATATTTACCAGAAATAAATGTTGACATTTATGGAAAACTAGAGTGTGTTTTCACATCTATTTTGAATGTTTTTATGAGAGCTACCTGGAAGCCTCAATTAGGGCTACATTTCCTAAAGGGTAATAAGTTTTTCTTTTAAACTAATACTCTAAAGGGATGGATTAGATTAAAGGTTCATTTTAAAACTATTTCTTTTCTCCTGGAAGGTGAATAATAAATTTCACTTGCACTGCTGCAGTTCATCATAATGTGTTTATTTGCATATGTAATTTGATTATCTGTCATTAGTTCAAACTCAGTATTACTCCTTCCTGATGAGTAAAGAACAATTTGGGCCCTGGCCCTTTACATTAATTGCGTAATTTAATACCACTGGGTGAAATCTTGTGGCCATTGATGTTAGAAGCAAAACTTCCATGAACATCATTTGGGCCAGGGATTCAGCTGCTTAAACACACTCCTAAGGGCTTCAGAGTCCATGTTCTAGCGACCTGATGTGTGCCATGGGCTCTCTTCACATGTATCTGGCAACTCCTGTCCTCCAACAGTGATTTGGAGACTTCAGGAGAACAATTTTGTTGAAAAAAAATCAAAGTCCTGTTGCAAAAATTCTGAGCTGTTTTTCACCTTCCAAGGCTTACAGAGGTTAAGGGAGTGAAATCTAGCCTGTCTGTACCACTTGCAAGTGGCGGTTACTCAGGGGCAGTGTTTCCCTGTGCAGTCAGAGGGGATTGATTTTTGTTTGCACAGGTCTATCTCACAGAAACAGAGAAGCATGTTATGAACATGGGAAGATCAGATATGGAAAAGCTGGCAAGGAAAACGGTTCATATTTTTAGGACTAATATGTATGCATGGATTTAATGAATGGTATAATATGTTGCCTCGCAAAAATTCTTTGAAACATACTGGAATAGTGAAGTGAAACATTGGGCTATGGATGGATGGTGTTTCCTGACTGAAAAAGTGTCTTTTGTGGCTGGCTTGGGTTTATTTTATCTCTTTATTTTTCCCTCTGAATTTAGTAGGGGGTTTTGAGTTTCCTGGACTCTGCAGAGGATCAGTCGTTTTCTCCCTGTGGCATTCTCAGCAGAGCATCTTCATCCTGTGCATATTCACAGCTGACTGGGTACACTGAATGGCTCTTACTCTTTTTGTTTCCTGGAAAACTCAGTCATAGAGAGGGAAATAAAAAAAAGAGGGTCAGCTAACTGGGCAGGTCCCTGTAGGGAACTCAAGGACCTTGCTTTTGTTGCAATTGCCTTTGTTGAATTGTCAGTTCATGATGTTAATCTTTTTCACCTGGTAAGTTAACCAGGTAGAAGAGGTCATTTTTAGTTTTTACTGACAGAAAAAAATGTGGTTCTTTTGATCTTGTCGGTATGGTGTCTTTTTTTCCCTTTTTTTTTCTTTTTTTCTTTTTTTTTGTTTTCTTTTTTATTAATCTGTTTGTTTTTAAAATGCAGGATGGACTTTTTTTTGCAAAAACATACAAATCTTGACCATAGCCAGAGTCAGAGCACAAGTAGCAGTGTTCTTGCACCCAGCTTTCTGCTGGCACTACAAAAAATGTTTGATTTTGGTTTGTTGGTTTTTTTACCTCTTGTGGCCATAAATTCCCAGGTTTTGTTTCCTTTTTTAATGTTGTCTCCTTCCCTGGACTATTGCCACTGTGCTGCAAACATAAAGCAAGAACCAGATAAGCTCTCCCCTTTGCACCTGCATTTAGGATGACAGCAGGGAAGAGTCCTTTCCAAGGGCTGTGCATGAAGGATGGCAACTACTTCCAAATGGCAAGAGTCTCTGTGCACAAAACAGAGATTGTCTTTACTCCAGTAGCTTCCAATAGGGCCTGTCTGCTCTGCAAATTAGTCTTTGGGTGTCTTAATATGGACACCCAGAAACTAAGGTACAGACAATGAGAGTTTGTAGCAAATTTATATTAGCAGCAATCTGTCATAGCCAGGGATGATATCCATTTCTTAACTCATGGGCAAGAAATACTCACTGACAGTAGTGGGAACACAATGAGGGCCTCACTTGCCCACAGTTACTATATTAAATGACATATAACTCAAAAAGTCTTGGATGAAATTCATTATTCTGCACCCAGTTGCAGTGACATTTAGCTCAAGACAAACTCTGAAATGATATGGTATTGGAAAGCAAGGTAGGAAAAAAAGTAAATCTAGGTACTTTTATTTATGATTTCTTAGTTTAAATACCTGTGAATAATTTTTGTTCTGATTCCACAGAAACAGCCCTCTTAGGCAGAAAAAATTGCAGATCCCACAGAGTTTCTTGAAAAAAACCCCAAATTGAAACAGGACAAAACAATCCAGGAGGATTTTATCACAGACACTGCTTTCATTGATGAATAAAGAGAAATTCCCTCTTATTCCTTATCACTGATACAGATCCTTAGCTGACCTGCCAGAGTTTCCTAGTAGTCTTTTGATCTATTGATGATTTTAGTCAAGACTGTTGTCCCCTCTGCTATCTCCAGGTGCATGTCTGTGTTGGCATGTGTGTGAAATGAATGCTTCAAGTGCATTTTCTTCTTAATACAGAAAGCAAAAAAGAAAGGTATTAAAATATATTTAAAGTGTTTATAATAGCAATCAGCACAAACTGAATTTGGTTCACTTTCTAAAGAAGCCCCTCAATGTGAGGTGAATTACTGGGCATCGCACTTGGATCCAATCTCTCTTCACATTTTAATGAGATTTCATGACCCTTCCATTGACAGTAATGCAATAAATTATGCTTTAAGAAAGACAGAAATTCTGAGAACAGATTCTGCTTGTTTATTAGTATTTTTCACAAATGCAACATTTTGTGGTTTTTTTTCAGTTTTGCATTATGTCAGAGGTTGATAATGCAGCCTAGAAGTGAATAAAATGCCCACATATCTTCTGCAAGCTTTGTTTCTGTTGATAAATATCCTCACCGCCACACATATGTGCATCTTTGGCCAAGTATGTGCTGTAGTACAGAGCCATCATCTTATTCATTGGCAGATAAAAATTCTGAATGTATAGGCCAGCAATTTTTTATTCTTAGTTTCTTGATGGAGATTTCTGAATGTTATGTGGACATATCAAGACAGGACAAGGAGATTTGGATGGTTTAATGATCCATTTCAGCATGTATAGGAGAACTTATTGTGCATCTCTCTGGTGTTCTTTCTAGCCTGAATCTAGCTTATACTTCATACATGCATATAAATAATAACCAGGATATGCTTTTGTAACTGTGAATGGCAACTCTGCAAGGATTCTACTGCACTTTTGGCAAATGATGTATTTTCCAAAAACAGTTTAGGAAAATCATAATTTATTTAACTTGTGCTTCTACAAACAGAACACACAGAAGCTATTCTTTTCTCTTTCCTTGTTGGCGTTTTATTTAGAAGATAGTTTTTGTGATATTGTTCCTTAAACCATTTTATTGTAAGTGTGTAATGATACCCTCCATTTGGCAAGTCTTCTACAATACACTTCAGAAAAATGGTGGCCAAAGGAATCTGGGAAAGTACTCAAGGCTGTGAGAATGCTTTTCTTGTATTTTCTGGGCCTGCTTATGAAGAGAAGTTGGGCCAACAAAGGAGATTTCACTTTCCCAGTCCCTCTCTGCTTACCTCTGATGATTAGAGGGCTGGAGCACCTCTCCTAGGAGGAGAGACTAAGGGAGCTGGGGCTGTTCAGTCTGGAGAGAAGGCTCTGATGTGACCTTATTGTGGCCTTTCAGTATCTTAAGGGGCCTACAACAAAGCTGGGGAGGAACTTTTTGGGATGTGAGGTAGCGATAGGACTAGGGAGAATGGAACAAAGCTAGAAATGGGTAGATTCAGACTGGATGTTAGGAAGAAGTTCTTCACCATGAAGGTGGTGAGACCCTGGAATCGGTTGCCCAGGGAGGTGGTTGAAGCCCCATCCCTGGAGGTATTTAAGGCCAGGCTGGATGAGGCTCTAAACAGCCTAGTGCGAGGTGTCCCTGGCCATGGCAGGTGGGGTGGAACTAAATGATCCTTGTGGTCCCTTCCAACCCTGACTGATTCTATGATTCTATGCTTACAGGTATTTCAATGCTGCTGAGCCAGTGCAAAATCCCCATTGTCCATTCCCATGTGAAGATGTGGCCCCAAATGCTTTGGATTAGCTTTTTGTGGGGAGCAGTGAGCTAATAGCTCAGGAGGAGCAATTATGATGCTCAGGTCTGTAGAGGTCTCACTCTTTTGTTGTCTGTTGCACACCCCCTGAGCACCAGAAGACTAAAGAGCAAATTATGTGGGTTGGGAGGTTGGATGATCAACACTGAAGCGCTGCCAGTGATGAAATGCTTTGGTATCTTGAGGTCAGACAGTGACTTATTAACCAAGAATAAGCTGAAGGTCTTGATGTGCCATAGTAGGGAGCCAAAGTACTTGTGAGTGACTAAAAGTTAAGTGCTGCTTGTGTTAGGTCATAAATATAACATTTGGCATCTTTCCCCTCCCAGGAGACCTAGGTACTGGGCAGTTCTAACTCTGTTTTAATGCTGCTATATCTATGACTGAAGTAATATTTATTCAGGGTAGTTTTTCAAGGAGCCTACTAGATGTGAAAATAAGTTTCTGGGTTTTCCCCTTTCATGGAAGCAAGCTGGAGGTCAGATTTACAACACTTCAAGATACATTCTGTGCTCATTCACACAGCTGTAATCTTGAGTTATGCCACCAAGGACAAGCAATTGCTCCAGACTTACAGGGATTTAACTGACAGTAGAATTTAGCTCAGGGTTGCCAAAGCTTGACAGAAATGGAGCTGTGAATGTGGAATTTGGTGTATGTGAAGTGTCTTATGTATATTCAAGGAATTCAAGAGTCTAAAGATTTATTAATAGTGCTTTGGAGCATTATTGAAATTAGGCTTAATTATCTGTGTAATTTGCTGGAACCAGCATCTTAGCATTTTTGGTCAAGTATATGCTATCAATTTAAAAAAAAAGATGTACCAGGCTGCTCTCAAAAGGCAAAATAAAAGGATTTTAAAAGAAAGGAAATAATTTCTTAACTTCATGTCTCAAAAGATGCAGAGGTTATCCCTAGTTGAGTCTCCCTTTGCTTGCACAGCAAGCAAACAGTCCATTCACACTTCATTCACATAGAAGAAAATTCACATCACCCCAGAGGGTTACTCTCGAAATCAGGGAAAAGAAACATCCTCTCATTCCCAGTCTTGCTCAGCTCTGCCATCCCTCTCCCTTCTGTCATTGCTCCAGGCCCATGAATACCACCCAGAAATAGTGCTGGCCATCCTTGGAGAAAGGAACAGAAGATATGGAGCTGTGAAAAATAATGCACTCACTCCTTTGCAAAGATGAATGTACAAGGCTCCCATTCAGACTTGTACTCCATGCTTTCCATTCAGACATGCTCTGCAGGTACCACCCAGTTCAGAGATAACAGCTCCAAGCCTAACCTCTCCTTTTGCATTGTTTTCTTGTCAGCTCTATGGTGAGGTGTTGCCTGGGCTCCTTCAAAGAGAGACATCCTTGTGCTGAAAACACCAGCCCTTCCAATATCACAGAATCACAGAACATTACAGGTTGGAAGGGACCACCAGAGACTGAGTCCAACCTCCCTGCCAAAGCAGGATCACCTGGGGTAGTCAGCACAGCAATGCATCCAGGTGGGTTTTTAAAATCTCCAGAGGAGGAGACTCCACAAACTCTCTGGGCAGCCTGTTCCAGGGCTCCGTCACTGTCACTCTAAAGAAATTTCTCCTCATGTTGAGGTGGAACCTTCTATGTTCCAGTTTGCAGCATCTACTCCTTGTCTTATTGCTGCAGACTGCTGAAAAGAGATTGACCCCATCCACTTGACACTCAGCCCTCAGATATTTGTACACATTGATGAGATCTCCTCTCAGTGGGCCTTGCTTTTCTGCTGTTTTCTGTGGAAACTCAAGAGAAGACCCCTAGCCACTCTCTTTGTCATAAGCAATAACCATGCTTACCTCTTTCCAAAGTGCTTTGAAAATACAGTCATTAATATGTATGAATAGCTGGAAGCTTACATGCACACTGTAACTTTGAGGGCTAGAGGAACACCAGCACAGACAGGTTATTAGCTGACATTTTGCCAAACCTCTGCCCAAGCAAGCCTTCGTTTTTGGGACAGCTGCCGAGTGGTGGTTCTCTGTGGTCAGCACTTCTCTAACTCCAATTTTATTTGCTTTATACCTTCTCGTCCCCTGCCTCTGTAGGGGTCCAGTGGTGCTACACAGAGGTCAGCACATCATTTTGGGATGCAAGCAATAAATACAAAGTGGAGGATGCTGTTACTGAAGTGCTCTTTGCCCTGTCTCAAGTGGTGAAGAAGCATCAGGTCAGACTTTTCCAGTAAATGATTAACTTTTGTTTGCACAGAAGATGGAGCTGTGGTAAGAATGCAATTAATTACTCTGTCAGCCCAGCCAGGCCAGCAGTCAGTCGTGCTCTCACTTGCTGCTTCTGGCTCTGCAGGTCTGATCTGAGAATAACTAATTAAATGCAGGTGCAGGCTAGAAGCCGTATTGAATTAATGCACAGTGTCTTCTTTCCTGTGTTTCCAGGCATTTGTACCTCACAAGCAGGTGCTTGATGCTTCAAATAATAATAGAGTGCTGATGATGGAGGTAATTAATCCTTTATTATTCCAGTGTGATAGGCTGCTGCTAGGGCTGTCATTCATTCAAGTGCTTCTCATGCAAAAATGTGTCTCAAAGGTGAAAGAACATGGAGTAGGTGAAAGACTGAATAACAATTTTCTAGGCACAGATACGTCTTCAGGGTTTTGGTGAGATTGTCAAGACTTTGTAGTCTTCATTGTGTTCTGTGCTCTGCCTTTGATTCTCCAAAGCAATTTCATCAGGCAGCACCTTGAAATGAAAATTCAGGCTGGTTCGCATGACACATGGGCATAGAAGAGAAATACAAGGCCATAACTGTGGCTCACTGCAGACTTTCTTTGCTCTTTTACTGCTTCTTGGCTATCCTCAGTCAGCCACTGTCAGTAACAGGCTATTAGCTTCACTGGACTTTAGGTTAATCCTGGTTCTCTTCCTTCTGATGGTGCAGAAAGAGATGGTCTTGAAATAAAGATGTGCTTCAAGTGGAGGATGTATAAGGAACTGCTAAAGAAGCAGTGTTTTGGGTTGTTTATTATAACAAGTGCAGCAAAATGGTGTTTGTTGCTGCTAACCTTCTTCTGGTTCCCTAAATAAGGATCTTTCCTGATTCAAATGAGACTTCAGGACCAGGATATATTTTACCAGTTAAAAATAGGGGTAAATAATGAAAACATTGTTTTGCTTTCTCTATTTCTTCTATATTCTTCTACTTTCTCTGTTGTTGTTTACTTGCTTGTAATATCCCTTCCTCCCAGACACAAATATTTTATGATTTTATGAGATATTAAGGAGGAAAAAAACCTTCTGTTGTAGAAGCCAAGCATTAGGAGACTCACTGTCAGGAAAAAAAACCAAAGCATAATGTATGTGTTTATTTTAAAGACTATAGTGGTTTCATGCTCTTGTTACATCATGACAAAAGTGGTCCAAAGCTGTTAGAAATGTGAGTAAGAACATTGTGCCAAGTCTAATAAATGGATCAGATAGGACAGACCATGTTTTATTCAGCATGGGAACCAAACACTGCCATATTGTACAGATTTGCTGATCTGGAAGAATTGTACTTGCCTTACAGAATGCAGCTCAAAACTGAATGCATGAATATGACAGTTTCCTGCGTTTTAATGCAGATAATTTTAAGACAGTATCATTGCTTGAAGAATTTTTGGAGGGATTCCTGATCAACTTACGTAAGTTCAGAAAATGGGCAATAATTTGTTATCCTGACGTTTTCCAGTGGGTTTTGTTTTCCTTGCATCACAATTTTCAATCCGTTAGAGGCTGATTGTATGCAAGTATTTAGATGGGGGTTGTACTCTGCTACAGATTGTAATACTCCATGTTAGGGTAATAGCTGAGGGAAGTTCTTAGGATGTTTTCTGATTCTTCTTTTCCTTCCTGTTAGTCACCTGTTATCCTGCAGAAAATGTTACACGATGTGGTGTTTGTCTTCGCTGGGCACATTAGAAAAAAAAAATTTAAAAATGTCTTTCTACAACCACTTGTGTATTACAACAGCAAGAGTCCTCTCTGACCCACTCCTGGCTGTGGATCCTGCTGGGAGAGATCTTGGGAAGGGTCACAGGAAATGTAGTTGTAGCGTGTGTGTCTGTGTGTGCACGCATTACCATATGTTGTGCCTGGGTTTTGTTTTCTGAACACCATGCCTTTAAAACTTCCAGGAAGCTGGTTTTTGCTGCTGACAATTGCTACAGACAATGACAGCCCTGGGATGGGTTTCGCTCATGCCTTCCTGTCTTCGTTAATTTCCTGTGTGCCATTTCAGCTGAAAATGTGCAGTTGCAGTCAATGTGTTCAAGCATGATGTTGGCTAGGCAGCTATTTATGTCAGAGTAAATATTTGATGAAGTGTGTTAATTTTAGCTACAATCACAACATATAATAGAGATTTATAGGCCTGAAATACGTCATCTAACATATGATCATTTGTCACCTTTACAGTTCCCCCGGTTTCTTTTCCATTTTCCTTTGTAATTTAAACTGGAGAGGTGGTGGTTCAGAGACTGTTGGTACGAACCGTTGTGCACGAGCTGCATTGTAGGGGGAAATGTCAAGCTTTGAATCACGAGTCTGATGGAGGATGCTGCAGCCACTGAAGCAATAAACCCAGAAAGGTTTTGCAAATATGTGAATGTACAAATGGATCTCAAAGCTGTGATTTTCATATTCCAGCAATCACTGCCGTAGGAGTGCATGACTGACAGCACAAAGGACTTAGATTTACTGTAGAGACATGTAAATTGATAAGCCAGTAGACAGCCATCATTCTTCCTTTATTCTTTCTCTGTATCCCATGTCTTTCTCTGCTGGCATAATCAAAGCTGACATAGCTCACGCTACACCAAGTTATATTTTTTGTAATTACAGGACAGTACATGAGGCCTGAGGGTGCTATTCAGGAAATGGCATAAAGCTCACTGAAATACAGGTTTTCAGACCAATCTTTTGATAATACTGTTTTTCACATAGATTCTTGGTACTCAGACTCTATGTCTTTAAGCTGCTTGAGTGCATTAAGAAGGGAAATTAAGGACTCTGGAAAAAATGGGGAGCTTTTCCTTTTCACAAAAGAAAATGTGTGATGTGTGAAATACCAGTTTCCTTTTCCCTCACCCTTAGCTGAGTCTGAAGCATTTTGCTGCACCATACATGTTTCAAGTGGGAAAGGGAAACTGACTTTGAGGGAAAAGGAAGCTGGTATTTCACACAAAAGAGCAGGCAGACCCCCTGTCTGGTGTGGCACACCTCTCACATCTTGAGGCCGAAGAGAAGAGTCCTTTTCACTGAGCCATCTCATTAGGCTCAGCTGCCTCCAACTTGAAATTCAACATTATTAAATCTAAAGAGAATGGACTGTGAGATACAATAGAAGTGTTATGATGCAGATCCACCTGGAAATACTATTTTTACTCAGGCCTGAAAAAGTATGGGAAAAGGTGAATGCTAATACTGCAGGTTTTTTTACCTCAAATATGTGTACTGAAAAATCAGTTTTTGCCTGGAAGAAGGCAAATTAATAAAGCTTTCCTTGCTCTGGAGCTCCAGCAAGGAGTTGCTGCAAACCTTCCAGCCCGATCCCAGAGCTGTGAGTAACTTTCCATATACTTCCATTAAAAAATTCTCTAGTGTTTTTATTGAATTGATTATGGGCAGGAAAACATATTTCTGTACAGCACAGGTGCATAGACTATGGACCCATGAAGAGAAAGTGGGATCAGCTGTATACTTTGCACTTAAAACTTGATAGTGCAATCTCAGATTTATCCAGAAAGCAGTTCAAACCCTTCTGCCTTTGCTAAACCTAGGCTGTCTTCCATGCTTGTTTCAGTGTCCTCTACAATAATGCCAAAAACCTCTATTGATGACAGTGTAAGTTCATTTACTTATTGCTGTGAATGATGTTGTAGAGTCATTGGCAGAACCAGCCCTTGTAATTCAAACGAATTCAAACTGATATTTGTCTTCACCTACAGTCCTCTGCCCCTGTTCCTAAATGGATTCTTATAGACTGCACCACTGACTTTGCTTACTGGAGTCAAGTCTCATGATGTCTCAACTCTTCATTTGCCTCATCTATTTACACAGAAAATTTACACAGAAAATTACTTCAAGATAGAAAGTGAGGGCATTTCTCTCCCTTTCATGTTTAAAACAGGGAACTTCTTACATCCAGTAGCTGCTCTGTTTAGATACAGCTAACAAGTAGTTTCAAAGAGGCAGAATTGATTAATCTTTATTTTTCTTTAAGCAATTAGCTCAGGTGCCAGAAATTAGGAGCCTGCTTGGGCTAAATTGCCTCTGTAGCTGATGGAGAAAGAGAAATATTTCTGAAGGGAGGTGTAGATCTTAGATGCCCTTTGGAAGTGTCTGATTCCTGATGAAGATGGAACCTGATTTTGGTTCCAGTTAAGTAGGGTGGACCTAGCACTCTTCATAGTGTTGGGAGCTTGCTGAGATGTAAGGAAAGGCACTGCTGGTCATGCATTCCTATCAGAAGGCAGATTCTTGCCATAAGGCAGTTCATGGAGGTACAGAGAAAGCAAAAGTGTCCAAATACTTTTGGCTAGAACTAGTGAATAAAGAACTACTAAAGAACAGCTAATAACTTAAGTGAGAGTGATGGTCTTAGAAATCAACCCCAGGTGGCTCCCATTAGTCCGACTGCTGTTTAAATCTTTTCACTTGGATGTATTGATGCATTATGGCCATGCCATTGTAGGACTTCTCACTGGAAACCAGCTTTTTGGAAGATTACAGAAAGCACTTTAGTAAAGGACAGAAGTGTCTCCATAATTCTTGCAGTGCACACACAGTTCCATAAAAGCTGCCCAAACAGACACTGCCAAATCATTTTGCATAAGTCATTGAAAAACTCTTTGGAATAGCTGTGCTGACTTATTATGAGCACAGATAATTTTCAAATGCAGGAAGAAAAGATGAAAATCTTATTACCAGTTTCCTAGGTCATCCAATTCACATGATACCCATGCCAAAAATGTGTTTACTGGGTTATTTTGTTAGCATGGTCATTATGTTTCCTCAAGGTAATTCTTAAAGAAAAGGGTTATTTCTTCTCACTTTTTCTTTTCTACTTGTCTGTCAGAAATTGGACTTTGGGAGCTTCTTAGAAATGGAAGTGCAAGAAAGCCATCTTTTGGAATATGTCCTGCATGTTTGTTGCTGTGTCTGACATCAGAATTTGCTTCTTAAATGCATATTGGTTACAAAACAAACCCTGGTGTGTGATTTAGGATACATACTACACACAGCTTTAAAATAAATCTGTATGGAAACAAATTGCATTACATTTGCAATAGCTGAAGGAAGTTGAATAGCAACACCTGAAGCCTTTTAAGATACTGAAGTAATTTACACCATTTTCTGAAGGAACTGTGTCACAAGCCTCAGATTCCACCTTCACTGCCTTTTGTCACATAGGAGACATAGAGTTGGTCTTGGTTTGTATAACAGCCAGCCTGCATGATGCACCAGCTCAGAGCAGGATTGGTGGCCCTTAGGAAGTAGTGTTACAGGGGTCTTACACACTGTGTTGAGAGCAAAGCCATGTACCAAGGAAAGAGTCACCTTAAGGTGAGAGAGTGAAACTCAACTTTCTATCTTTCCAAATATTGATGAGGAGCAGGGCTTTACCCACTGGCCAGGAAGATGGAAAGGCCTCTGGCTTCTTATTTTAGGGATTTGAGCTGCAACTAGAGCAGTGAAGTGCATGTCCCCAGCTTTGACATTGTCATACCATGTATTCTTCCTCTTTAACTAGTACTTGGCAAAGTACGTGCCTCTCAGGGCACATATCCTTGGAAATAACCATGTGTAACAGAAGTGGCAGCAGGCCTCTCTGGTGTGTGTTTTTCTGGGCCAATGGTATGGAGCAATATAAAGTGTGCTTCCCTGCCTTGAGACAGCAGTTCCCTCACTAAGTCTACAAAATGCCCTTCTCTTCACAGTACAGTTGGAAATGCTAAGAGTCACACTTATTAGCACTGGTATATATAACAGAGCTGCAGTAAATGAGTTAAGTGTCCTGAGGATTTGAGGGCTGGGGTGTTGTTTCTCCTTTTTCTTTCCTGGAGCTGAGCTCTCAAGGGATTTTTATTAAACCTGGGACTTTGCAGACCTACATGCTGATTCTACCACTTATTTATTGTTTGGCTTCAGGCTAGTCACTTAACCTCTTGCTGCCCTAATTTCCCCATCTGGAAAATTATATTTACTCACTTCTCCTGAGGATTGCACAGGGCTTAATGAATGCCTGTAAGGGATTTGGAGATCCTTAGATCTGAGATGATACAAGACCTCAAAAGATTCACTGCACGTGCAAAGAGGAAGGAGTGGGTGGCTGGGTAGGAAAGCCTGCCTGCCTTCCTGGCCTGGAAAAGAGTCTGAAAGTGTAATTAGCAGAGGAGGTTTGTACTGCCTGGTTTTAGATGAGCTCTGTCTCCTTGTGGCTTCTTTAGGTTTGCTGGAAGAAAAAGGAAGCAAGTGACTGAACAGAAAGGAGGGCGGCTGAGGTTAACTGCTTTCTCCTGTTGGTCCCTTGGATCTCCTTGTCAGTTCAGTAACAGCTGGATCTCCCAGGAAGGTAATGATCTTCCCAAATACTCCATCTTGCTGCAGGCTATTAGTAAAGCCAGGCAGTCTCTTTGCTGTCCATTTCTTTAGCAGGGAAAAATGAAGCTCTGACCAAAAAAAAAAAATAAAAAAAAAAATCCTCTATATAATTAAGCAGCATTAGAATGAGGCCTGTGCCTTTGCTGATGAACTTCAGTGAAAGCAGATGGTCACAATGGTATTAAAAACTAAAGACTTCAGTCAAGCTTTTAATTGAAAACAATTGGACCCTGCTGGATGGTAATTACCTTGGCTGCTTGCAAATAATATCACAGCACTGCTACCTGTGAAAGAAGGATGGAAACTGAGTTAATAAGAACTGCTTGATCTGCATATAATAAACAAGAAGCAGTCAACACTATTTTCTCTGGTAGTTTCTCCCCTGCAAGATGCTTTCAAGTGGTTAGCAGTGTGAAAAGGAACACAGAGTGGGAGAATTGAAACGTGTGAAGCATTTCCTGGGTTCATAAAATAACTTGAAGAGCCTGTCTTTCCCCATCTCCCTCCCCCTTTTTTTTTTTTTTTTTTTCCTTACAGCTGAAAGCCCAGACAAGTCTGAGAAAAACAGCAAATCAAAATAAAGTGGAAAGCTCTAGATATTCTAGCATTCCTCATCTTCTGAACAGCAACGATAACAAGAGGCTGCCTTTATCTTGTTTTGTCCACTTTCTCTTGCCTGATCGACTGGAAGGCGCAGGCTTTCTAGGCACCCAAAGTCTCCCCTCCCAGTTTTTAATTGACTTATAATGATCACTAACTTAACATGACTCAATTATGAAATGTAGTATGTGGCTTATTTTGCAATGCTTCTGGAATCAGGTGAGGTTTGAAGGGCTAGTCTACCTAACAGTTTTCTAAATCCTGGTGTACTATTTATCTGTTGACATGTGACGTTAATGACACTTTACAGTGCCTTTTCTTCTGGGGAAAACAACGTATGTTGCTGTGTGGGCGTGTGTGGGAAAAAAAAACACAACCCTAATGTCTCTTCCAAACAGAATCCTGGCTATGTACAGAATGACCCAAATCTTGTCACCTCCTGTATAAAGACAGTTTTTCATGTGGCTGCACCATTAGGCATTGTTTTTTGTCCCCTGATGTTCAGGAAAGACACTCTTTTGCCTCAGAAGATCTCAGAGAGTAGGAGCTTTTGCAATTTTACAAAATTAATGAGTAGCTGTGAACTGCTAGTGAAAGTGATGCAAGGATTTTCCACAACATATAATTTCAGAAGGAATGACTTTATGCACTCTTTCTTTTTGTACCCAAATATTTGTCTTTTCAAGGCACAAGCCAAGAGTTTGTCTTATCTTGTCTGACAGCATGATGAAGTGGACATTTTTCAGTATGTTTTGTTTGGATTTGATTATTTTATGCCTGGCATTCAACTTTCATTTACTTAACTCACTTTGATTAGCACAGAGAGTAAGGTCCTAGTCTCATGGAAGTCAGAAGAAGTTTTTGTACTGTCTTCGGTAGCGCTTAATTTATTTTTATGCAATCTAAGTATGCTTCAAGATTTATTGGTGTAATGCCTCTGAATCGGCTGTCTGAGTGGAGTCAGAAGACATAAGTGGGTCTCACAGAATCACTAATACTGATCGTTTTAGTTGTCCTTCCATCTAAGTTGAGGTATTCTAATTTTTGTTAGAATTTCCTGACAGCCTTATCCTTGGCTTTTTCTCTTCTGGTGGGTGCTTGAAGGACAGGGCTGCAGCTGATGGGGCAAGTGTCCTGTTCTGTATTCTAGTCATAGTGTTCACACTGATGGTGAGGTCTCAACAGAATTTTGTTCACAGCTTTCCCAGTCCCTCCTTTACCAAAGAACTCAGGACAAAATTTCAACTAAGAAGTGTAGCTTTTCAAAAGTGTCTTACACTCTGGTGATTTTATCAATTTTATAACCCTACTTACTTTTAACTCTACAGAGTATGATCACTTATTGTAATTACTGCTTATGGCTTCAAGGAAGCTAGTATAGAACATACCCTTTTAAACATATAAGTAAGGCATAAGCTTTATTGATCGAAAGTATTCTGAGTGATAAACAGCTGCTAGATTTGATTAATGATGATGAGAAACCAAAGCATTTAATCAATCTTCAAAGCTGCTCCAGGTATATTACAAAGCAATTGTGATTACTGCCCTTACATAACAAGCTACAGCATAATAAAGAAAGTGGAATAATTTTTCTTGGAAACATTTAGAGGAGTTATGGTGCTACTTCTCAGCCTGGTTGGTGCTGTCAAATCTGAATCTCGGCTAAGTAAAAGAATGTATTCCTGAAGGGAAAAGAGAAAGGCAGGGCTTTTCAGCTCCCTAGAATCTTCCTTTCCTTGTGACTAACTGTGGTGGACAGCAAGTTCTCAGGGAAGGAGTAGAAGAAACAAAACAAGGAATAGAAGAAACAAAATAAAATACAATAATACTGTTCACAACATAACCCTCTATGATCCTTGAATCTTGCACATATCAGGATGTTCAGATCTGTGGGATATGTTTGTGCCTTTCTAAGAGCTCTGAAGGGACCTTCCTTCCGTTACTTTGTTTAGTCACTTAAACCTTTGGACAATGTTGGGCTTCACAATATCCAGCGGTGGTGAGTAGCACAGTACTGTCACATAGCTTTGCAGAACAGTACATTTTGTTCTCATTTTTTAGCTTTCTGGTTGATGAGTTCTTTTAGTACCTTACTCTTCTGTTAAGAAAATCAATGGACAATAGTTTGCTGTATACCTTTTTCCATTTCACATATACAGAGATAGCTGCCTTACACTCCTTTGTTATCCTCTTCTTTTCCAAGGCTTATTTAGTCTCCCCTTTTCTGAAGCTGACCCATTCCTCTTACCATCCTTGTCATTTTTTTATCTGTCACCTTCCTCATTTTGTTACATGCATTTTTAAATGGTGTAACCAGAATTTAATGTATTACTTTAAGATACAGGCTTTTCTGACTTTATTATTTCCTCCTTTTTCAGATGTTCTATGATCACTATGTATTACATAGCTGATAAGTTTGAAGACATGGGCGAAAGAAGGATTTCAGAAAACTAAGGAACTGTGTGAAACAATTCTAGGTTTAGAATTTATCTTATGTTGCATTTAAAATGTACAAATGGAAAGCTTAATACCAGAGGAAGATTTCACACCCCTCATAAAATATAATAGATAAATAAATTAACAGACAATTTTAATTAAAAAAAAAAAAAAGAGAAATTAATATATAAACTACTCAAACATTGTGCTTGCTGGATTTTTAGGGGTTTTTTTTTTTTTGGGTTTTTTTTGGTTTTTTTGACAAAGCAGTTATAGCACTTTGGCCTGGAGAGGATAACATTTGCAAAGGCTAGTGTTTGCTGAGGTCATCTTTTATCAATCCTCTCTGTGGTTTCTTCAGTATTTCCCCACTGCAGATAGAGAAATACGAACTTCTGTTGATTGTAGTTGAAGTTCTAGATCAGAAAGTGAAAAAAAAAAACCAAACCACCTCTAACTTGGGAAGAGACACCAAAAGTACATATAAATTGATTAGGGCACTAGGCATAGATAAAGAAAAATGGCAGTAAAAAGGCATAGGTTGTACTTTTCTACCTATTTTAATTTAAAACTGACATTGCTTTTCTGTATTTTATTTCCCTTCGGGAGAAGGTGGCTTACACTAGATCCTTCTGGTCAACTGGAGTTTGCTAGTTAGCTGAAATTGCCAGATGTTGATGGGATGAACTCCTTTGAGTTAACTCTTTGAAATGATTTTTGAGAAACAAGGATGGAAAGGTGAGCTTCTTTGCCATCTGTTTCTGTTTTGCTTTCACTCCTGCCTTCATTGTGGTCCGTACTGTGTGGAGAGACCTCCAAAGACACACAATTGCAATGTTGGATTCTTTTAGATTAGCAGTCAATTGCAGTATGTTCCTGTTCTTGTTTATTTATTATTATATCTCTTTTGAAACTTCAAAACATTTGAAGCTTCTCATGACCTTCATGTGAAACATTAGTGCATGGCCCTAGTGTGCTGGAGGCTGAGCCTGGTGCAGTTATCTTTGTTGTATAAGATTCCTATTGCAACAAGCGTTAAATCTTTATAGTGGTTTCATCTGAGAGTCACAAGTTTTCTGGGAAACTTACCCTGAGTTTCATTTTACAATGGTGTGCAAGTCTTGTGAGTTTTGTGAATGCAGGTTTTTAAGCGAGAGCTTAGACTGGCAACTTCATTTGGGAAATCTTGAGTTCCTCCATGGATGGCTAGAGCTGGAGCACCTACTCTTTGCAGGGAGGCTGGGCCTGCTCAGCCTGCAGAAGAGCTATCTGCAGAGAAACCTAACAGTAGCTCAAGTCCTTGACTTAGCTTTGATATCAATAGATTCGGTGTCCTGAATGGATTGGGCAGTTGAAACTACAGACCTAGCTCACAGATACTTCCCACTGGATAGAGGACCACAGTTGTCTACTGACAAGAGACTTACTTTCCTCGGGACGCCATTTGAGGATTCCTGTTCTGTTCTGCATTCCTGTTCTGTTAACTGCATGCCAATAAAGGTCTTCTACAGCTACATGGCAAATCATCAGGGAAACCTTTTCAGGTTAAAAGTAATGCTTTTTTGTTTGGTTGGTTGTTTGGGTCCTCCCATAGTTCCACAAAAATGCATCTTGGTGCAACCGAGGCATAGCACAACAGTAGGAACACATAGCAGGGAATGCTTCAGCTGGCGCTGGGTTTTGAAGAGGCACTTTTCAGACTGTGGGTTTATAGTCCCCTGGAAACAACTCCTAATTCCATGTCTCCACAGGTGACCAGCTGAAGATAACCATTTGTGAAAGTATATTTCAAGCCAAGTCTGTGGCAAAAACAGAATGGAGAGAATGATGAAACTCAACTAAACACTCGCACATGATACTTCACTTATGCTGTTTTGCAATTTTTTGGTTGCAATACAATGATTTCTTAATTGCCTCCATCACATATTGCCACTGGGAACTGATAATCAATGGAGGCCTACAAGGTGATCACTGTCTCCTGAGCTGTTCAGGAACAGCTTTTTAAGTTCTGCTGCTGTTTTATATTGACTGGACTAAGACTGGCGGACTTGGCTGCCATCCTCTATCAAACTGCCTCAACCTCATTGCTGTTTTATAACCAGAGGTTATAACCTAAGTAAAAGGATGTGAATGCATCATCCACTTTCAGAAAAAAAAATCTCTGTGTGCCACAGAGGGCAGAATTTTGAGGAGTTGTGATTGTTGTTTAACCTCACCTGAAAATGAAGCACAAGGTGAGCTGGGCCTGATCCTGCACCCTTGGAGCATTGCTTCTGCTAGGATCAAAGTGAATTGCAGCCAAACCAAGACCCATTCCTGTTTATGTTCCTTTCTGAAACTAATCTCTTTTTTCTCCACTATGCATATTTTCACCTTTGTGCTAATGAAAACACTGGATTGTTCCAAGGGATTGCATGGAAAATATCTGTGAGCTTTGGCCATCCCTCTGAAATACTACAGTCAATTTGATGTTTGCTTTGGCATGGTGCTGTGAAATATTGTAGAGTGTGTGTGTTTATACATGTACAGGGAGAGAGGGCTCCTGCTTATTGTGCCTTTGTGAGGCTGCCAGACTGTCTGGCCCCATCTACTCTACTCTAAGTGAAAAGGCCTTGCAAATGCTCACTGTGTGCTTGGGCTGGGGCTCCCCTAGGCACAACACTTGGAAGCAGTTCTGTCAGGTTGAAAAATCATCTTTCTGCCCGAATGTTGTTTACTCCCCATTGTTACAAGTAACATGTAAGATTAGTTGTCAGTGGAGAAATTTTACCGTCTTCCCTTTATTTCCTCTGTGTTATTGTCAGATTTGCATATAGTGCATTTTAGTGGCAGCCAGCTCCCTTTTGGGAACAGAGAGAGGACCTTCCATAGAGAGTGAAAATCGGCAGTAAGTTGCAACCCTTATTGAAAGACCTGGACATTGCTCTTGACAAAGGGCTTACTCTCCTCCTGCTGTCTTCTGAAGAAAGGAGAGACAGAGATTTTCAGGTGGAAAGCATTTCTGTCCAAACTAGGATTTCTCTGCTCTGTGTAGAGAGGTATTGTTCAGCTGAAAGCTTCCACACTACCCTTTGAACAGGTGAAGGATGACTCCAGCAGCCCATCGGTAAATTTTCCTGCCTATGAAAAAGCTTACTCTAACATTTAATGATACCTGTGAGCTCCTGCTGAAAAGTCATGGGAGTGGGGCCTGCACTTGACTAGTAATTATAAAGTACTTTGATATTGAACTTAGGGTCTGAACAGCAGTTGATAGAACTCCAGTCTCTGGTCTTCTTTCCAGTGGCAATAAGCTTTTAATTCATATTCCCTCTTCTGGAAGGGATAGCAGAAAAACAAATGTGCATTTATGGGAATAGCCAGGTATCTGGGCCCAACCTGTAGCTCATCTGGCCTTGAATCCTGTCTGTAGTTGCTTTGAGTATTTGGAGGAAGATGCACATATTGCTGGGATGGATGATACAAACCACCTGAGAACAAATTTGTCCACTGCTTTCTTGAGAGCTCTGTCTCAACTTTTGTTTCAAACAGTGGTTCTATTAATTTCAGCAGTGGAGGTGCATTAAGTGATGCTTAATGATTAATTTTTTTTATTTCACCTGTCAAGCTCTGCTGGCCAATTTTGCTTTACAAAAGCTATAAGTAGAGAACATTGGTGTTTCCTTTTGTACTGGAGACAGTGAGGAATTAAAGGATTCAAGACTGTAAAGCCTTCATGAATAATTTAGGCTCTGTTTCCAACAAATATTCGCTCTGCTAAATACGCACTGATAACTGGGCTCAGACATTTGTGGTATCAGCAACAATGCCAAACCCCTGTGAGCCAAAAGGAAATAGGCTTTTATTCAGTGTCAGCCATCAATCTGTTTCAAACCTTGAGGACATACACTTGCCAGTTAGGGGTTTTCGCTTGAGAAACCCGGCCTGTTAGCTTGCAACAAAAACAGATAGTCCCAGGCATATTACCTTTACAATCTCCCCTATGATACATTGTACAGCCCAGCCAGCTTTGCTGTTTCATGCTACTCCTGTGAATAAATTTTGCTGTAGACACTTAGGCCAATGTACACAGTCACTTGGTGTCTCATGCTAAGACAATTAAACTACCTGAGATAGAAATGGCGATAATCTTCTCAAGCGAATCAGGCAGTGAGTTTCTTTGAGCCTTGGCCTGATAGTTTTAAATGATCTTCTGGGATTTATAAGAATTGATGAAAGCCTATGAATTTTACAGCTGGCAGCTAGCCTCCCTTGGATTCTCTTAGTCTTGTCAGTGATGCAGTGTGAGACCTTTAGGCATGGATTTTCCCTTTTGCAGCCTTTTAGGTTATTTCAGATTTGTTTTGGATTTATAATATTTGGAAATACTGAAAGCAAATAAATTGCTTTTGTGGCAGAGTAAGAAGACTTGCTTCACCAAGAAAGCACCTTACAAAACCTCTGCCAGCACAACTGGATCCTCTAACTCAAATACTGTTTCGCACTCCATGCTTCAAAGCCTTGACCGCCCAGCTAGCTTCAACAACTAGCAAGGTGAGGAATGAGCAGCAGAGCCCTGTTTTTCACTAAACCAGGATTAAATGTTTGTTTCTGCTTCTCAAACTGCCATGTCTGAGGGTTCAAAATGACTCTGCATGTCTGTGTGTGTCCCCTCTACCAAAGCACAGACACACTCCTCTAAAACTTGTCAGATGTAAGCTGCTGCTGAGAGCTATGCAGCATCAAGCTCAGCCCTGTGCATTTGTGAAGATAAATGAATCAGGAGGAAAAGGACTTTTGCTGTACTGCTGCTATTCAGTATGAAAGTGAGGCCCTGAAATGCTCTGTTCTGCTTCAGTAGTTCTAAGAGGAGCCTTTCTCCTGAGGTCTCTGGTACCTAGATTAATTGAAATAACTCCAAAGGGCTCTTTTAAATCTAATTCCCTCCCACATGTTTGCAGTCTCTTCTTTTTCTTCCCCTCCTGTCTACACCCCCTCTTGAACAAAAAGCTTTAAAATGCTTTTCTGGAAAGGACTTGAATATAGTTCAGATGAAGTTAATGCGAAGTCAAGGTTGATTGCTCATCTCACTGAAACCACTGCCATGGCTGAGCATCAGTGAGCGTGAGACAGGAGTTCAAGCACAACTGGGAAACTCATGAGCAAACTGAATAAAAAGCAGACTGGCAGCTGGGGATAGCAACTCTCCTTCCGCCTTGTATGACTTTCTCAGCCCATGCTGAACACTTTGATCACTGTCCAGTGCAGAGTTACGTGACAGCCTGGACTGGGGCCAGGGATGTATGCATGGGTGGAGGCTGCTGTAATCTGTGTATGCTCTTGATCCACCCTGTAGCCTTATTTCCACAAACACTGCCTTGCATCACAATGGTATGCATCACTGCTGATGCTTCTTCAGTTAAAATGAGGGACTGTCCCTGCTCTTTTTCAGAAATCTCTCTGATAACAATTGGAATAATTCTGGCTGTGTTCTTTAACCATTAGTCTATTTTTGTCAGTTGTGTTTCTATTTGATTCTGAAATCTAAGACTTGCTAAAATGTACATAGTTTGTATCTCTTATGATTTGGTTGTCTGGGACATCTGCACTGCTGAGCATGGCTACCTTGGGAAGGTTCTGCTCATGGCAAGAGCACTGCCAGGACTTCATCTCAAGAAGCAGATCCTCCAGACTACTTGCTTGGCACAAGTGGCACAAGTATACATTTTGTCAGCAGCAGGCCTCCTGTCAGCTCTTATGAAAACCTGTTTCTATTAAATCCTACAGCAAACCTGACATGGGTTCAATTATTCTGTATTATTTCTAAGGAGTTGCCAGAAGAATCTAGAGGAATTATACCATCCACTATCAAAATTTCTCTGGTTAATTACTACAGTACAGTCATGCAATATCATCTTAACCCCTAGCAGGTTGCACAAAGGATGTTGCGACCATGCAATTATTGCTCTTGTGAAAATGCTGAAAATGGTTCAAGAGGATTTAGAAATCTATGCCTTCTTTTTTCATTCCCCTTCCACAATCTACTTCAAAGCTTGTTGAAATACATTTTGCCCAGACAGATGAAAAACAGTGTCACAGTGTCTTCTTGTTCCTGTGAGTTTCTGTACAACAGGGTTAAAACAATGCGTGGGCAAGTGTCTGGAGCAGGAGACTGTGAAATCTACATGAACCTGTTGGTGGTAAACTCAGAATTCAGCTGGTGTCACCAAAAGGGACCAAAGCGTGTTGAGGCAATTACCGGTGGCTTGGGCACAGGTAGAGATATGTACTGTGTGCTGCTGACAATGCAAGAGACCACGTCTGACTCTAAGGCAGGACTGCTGCCTGGCACCCCACAGGACCCCTGCTCTCCCTCTCCACTGCTTGTGGCAGGGCAGCAGCCAGATAGAGTCAGCCCCTTCCCTGGAACAACAGCACTCAATACTCGGTGCTCTTCAGGAGCATCCTCTGCTATGTTATTCTGTTGTAGCTCGGTAGTTACAGCGACAAAAATCTTCTGTTATGGATGAAAGAAATCTATTTGATGCTCAACCAGGGAATAATGAATCTTTTGTATAGGGTTGAAGATGAATCTGTAGAAGCCTGGGACATCTTTATGTCTATTTACTTATCACTGTACCCACACTGAGGACTGTGGTGTCTCTGAGGAGCATTAGGAGACAGGACAAATGTCCAGATCTGCTCCCTGTAGCATGCCCTGGAGCTTGACGTCACCCCTGGCATAGACCGCAGATTGCTCAGCTACAACTACTATCTCTAAAGATGTGGGTAATGGATGTGGCCTTTATCCTGAGCCTGAGCTGCAAGACTGCCACTATGGTAAGATGCTGCTGGTGGGTACAACTTGAGGGAAAAATGGATCTGGTTTGGGAGAGCTATTTGTCTTTAAGGTTATTTTAAATGTTCACATTTTTTATGCAGCATTTTGGAATGTTTCAGCTGCTCCATTTGGAATTCAGTTCCTCTCCCTGTTAATCAATAGCAGGCCTTAACAAAACAATATCTCACAGGAGACACAAACACACAGTGCTGAACAAAGCAAAACAGCCACTGGCTTACAGCAACAATTGCTGCTACACAATGGATTTTCAAAGCTCAGTATATATTTTGTCTCTAGTGGGAAAATCATAACAAGACTGAGTTAGTGGCTAGGCTTGCCAAAGGGAGAAATTAAAGTGCAAAGGCTTGCCTGGCATCTTGAAATACCTTTATTTATTTTGGAGGATAGGACAGTGTGAGGAAATAGGATGCCTATTAGGAAAAATAATTTTTGTTGCTTTTTGAAGTGTAGAACAGTTCTGCATGTTTGAGCACTTGGTCCAGGTGAGGGATCAGCAGTACTTTGTGGCTCCTGAGAGGTGCCAGTGAATACGGGGATACTGCCTATGGAGTTGTGGAGGCCCAGGTGTAGAGGTAGGAGTGTGGTTTTCAAGGGAAAGGTGGGCTGGGAGTCCCTCAGCCCTTCTGTGGGAAGCTTGACGCTAGCTTGCAGCTGGTTGTTTGGTGAGGGAGAGAGAAAATGGAGAGACTATGCAAGAGCAAAGCAAATTCTCTTCCTTGCGTGTGGGCACCTCAGAACCTGCAAACTTAACCACTCATCTGTGAGAGATCTTGACAGATTCTTACTATGGCACTAATGGGCTTCAGGAGCTCCCAGGGAGCTGCAATCGCCTTGGTTCAGGGCTCAGCTTGCACCTTTACAAGCACCTTCACCCCTTGCTGTTAACCTGTGGTCTCCTTTGTTCAGCAGCTAAGCTTGTAAATTCATGTAACTAAATAGCTGCACTGTTAACTGCCTGCATGAAAGTGAACAACACATCCATCTTCCAGTGCCCAGCCAGCAGCCTAATGACACTCCTCGCTGTGCTTGCGGGTACCTTTTCAGACATAACTAACTCTGGCACTGCAAAAACAATTGTTTCAGTGCTTGCACAGGCCACGCAGCTCATCTGGGTGGAGAAGGAGGGTTGCTCAGACAGAAGGCTTCCTACCAAGCACCCTCATACCCCAGCCCTCTTATCATCCTAACTCTGCATCATGGTCTGATGGCTGGCAAAGGAGATGTCCACTCTGCTGGTGAGCTGTGCCTCACGTCTCAGAGCAGGAGCATACTTGCAGAGGTTTTATTTTGAGTTGTGACCAATGTTTGACAAGTCTCTTGGAAGGGCTGTGTCTAAGTTTCTTTGTCCGTAATCTGAGTGTAATTTCCTGAAGTAAAGCACTGGTGGGAGGACTGCTGCTAATGAAACACTGAAAGGTGAGATTTTCTGGCCTCTGTAGTTCTTGCCTAAGTCTTGAGGCTTGAGTCCTCTAGCCTTGAACTTTATCTTGGCAAAAAGATTGTCTGAATGCAGACTCAGTTTCCTATAAAACAAGGCTGGTGCAATTCCTCTGTCTGCATCTATGGAAAGATGTGTCAGTTTCCACCATGGAGGCTGGGCTGCAGGTTCATTTTTTGCTAGAGACCCCACATGGGAGCTCAGCTGGTGTGATGGTTTGGGATTTCCCCCCTCCCCTTTTGTAAAATCACCCAGACTAGGCTCAGCCAACTGGAAGTTAAGGACTGAAGCTATATTTACAGCTTAGCACAATATACAAGCAGATATATACACTATATATAGGAATATTTACAGAAATATTCCTATTTCTGGACTCTGGACTGGAAATTTACAGACTCCCAGAAATCAGAGTCCCCAGGAGGCGTTCCCTATCACCCTTACACCTTCTTCCCTCACCCCTACCTTACGCCAGGGTTTGGCTTATGTGCAAGGTGAGTTTGGAGGATCAGCCAGGGAGGTTAGAAGGAAAGTGGTTAGTTAGGTTACTCTGCAGAAAGGAGAAGGCAAACAAAACAAAACAAAACAAAACAAAACACCAACCCAAAAAAACCCCAAAACAAATAGAGAGCCTGAGACTCTCCTGGAGAGATTGTCTGTGTCTTATCTATGTTTGTGTTCTTAGTCTTATACATCTCAGCAAGCATATGAGCGAAGTAGACATCACCATTGTTTTTCTTTTCACAACCTATAATATAATTTTCTCCATTAAAATGTTCCAATTAGCCTCAAACCAGCACAGCTGGGGACATCGCTCATGGGAAACAAGCCTGTGTTACTACTTGTTACCAACAGAGAAAAAGTGCATCTTTCTGTCTGCAAAATAACTTAGACCTTCCATTGGCAGACTTCTAGTATATTCCCTTTCTCATCCCAAAACAATCACAAGCAATCAAACCTGGCAGCACATGGGCTGGCAGGAGTTGAATGGACATCACTTTTCTTTATTTGCCGCCTGCTTAGTTGGTAAAACAGGCAGTTCAAGAGAATTTCTTAATCAACCAAATTCTGCCCTGGGTGGCACATGTACACTGCCTGTGGGCATTATGAAAGCATAGTTATTGCACTTCAGCTTGGGAAAGGTCCCTAAGTACTTGCATTGTAAAAGAAATACTTTTGGAGGAAGGGAGAGAGGGAGTCTGGGCTCAGGTTTCCAGTCCAAAGCCTGTCTGTTGTCTTCAAGTTATACATCACTGGATTTAACCTTGGTGGAGAGTGGGTGGAGGAGTAATTTGAGCTGCCTTTGAAAACAATTTTGAGCAAAGTACAGCAAGATCTCAGAAAAAAAAAAAAAAGTTTGTTATCTATATCCTTCCTCAAACTGCAAATAGACATTCCACTCTTGCCTTGTTGCCAAAATTAGCTGTAGTCATCAGCAAGCAGCTGGTGCCCCAAGCATGAGCCCTTGTGTTCAGCCATTGCTTGCTAGCCTTCATATAATTATTGCATTTTTCCTGGTTATTGAGCATCATCTACTCTATGCCTTTGCAGCAGCAGCAGGAAGCTTCTCATATGCAGAGCCTGATTCAGTGCCCTTACTCATTCACAGTTCTCATTAATTTTAACAGGAGGCTTGCTTCGGTGGTACATAGTAGAAATGTGTCCCTTAAGAAACTGACTGTCTTCTGTCCTCTCTGAAAGACAGTGGGAAATCTACTGTAGTGCTGGCTGTGTACCTGTATGTCACCAGAAGCGTACTGGCTATGATATGTAGTCTTTAGATTTAAGTAGTAATGCTGGGGATTTTGCCAAGCTAGATAATGTCAAGTTGAGAGTGTTTGTCAGTCAGACTTCCCATCCATTAAATCTAGGTTGCTTTCAGGTTTTAAGTCACCCTGCATGAATTAGTGCATCCCTTTCCTTAGTCCTTTGGAAAATGAGTAGCTGCTCCTCCCTCCAGTGTGGTTTGGTAATATTTGAATAGTGTCGGTGTGTTCATTTCTACTCTAGAGGAACTTTGCAGGAGAAACAGCTCTTTAAGTTGTTTGCCTGCCACAGTACATTTGGAAGAATTACTTTCAGGGCCTTTTCTAATTGCTTACAGCATTAAATATTGCAAACTAACAGAAATAAGACAGAACATAGAATTTGGAAAGGTGGTGGCACTCCCACTGCTTTTGCAAGTTTTACCCCATCAGATAAGCTTTGCATTCTCCAAGGAAGAGACGTTTATCCTATCTTTATGATTATTTTACTTCCTGCGAGGGCCAGGGTGTGGAATGAATAATTTATTCTTTCCTTCTGTTTTTTTACCTCTAATGGCTCCTTCAGTGTTTTTTTGGTTGTTTGTTTGTTGTTTATTTTCTTTTTTTCCTCCATTTCTTTACTATTTTCACTTTCCTTTCTCATCACCAAAAGGCAGAAGAGGGAAAAATGACAGCAGGTGCTCAACACCCGCTCATCATTTTGATGCAGCTTTTTAATTTCTGTTGTTATCCAGTAATGTACAGGTCTTCAGGTCATTATTTACTGGCTGTTTAATTTAAATGTATCCCCATTAGAAAACCAAACCATCCATCTTGAGAGCTCTTTCACATGATTAACCACTTTCTAAATTATTTATCATGGCTCTGAACTGTCTGGAAATATTTTTTTTTTCTCTCTCTCTCTTTTTTTTTTTTTTTTTTTTCCTTTTTAAGCACTATTATTTAATCCAAAACATCTGTAAAAAGTCATGACTGAACTCTCATCTGTTCAACAGCTGAGCTCTGTCCTGAGACTGTGTAGTGTCAAGTGTGTGAGCACCATTTAAAAATCCTAAAATTCCTTACATAGTGCAATTCTTTTCTTACATGTTTGTTGACAACAGAAGGTGGGAAGGGAAGGGGTGGGAAGGGGAGGGGAGGGAAATGCTGTGCTGCTGGGCCAGAAGTGAGTGGAACATCTTGTTACTGAAATGTCCACAAAAACGCTCCTCCCTGCACTAGGAAATCAGCTATTTAATGCAGGATCAATTGCTAGTCCTCTTGGTCACTGTAGTCATTTGGATGTAGCACGTGTAAACAATATTTCCTCATGAAAGAAAACCTCCAGCGATGACAGTGCACCTCTGGCTACATCTTGTCCCAAAGTGGGGCACTCAGCTTGTCCCTGGAAACAATGTCTGCTTCTGAAGAGAAAACCCAGGGTCTGAGTTTTGCTTTTCCTCTAAAATTTTAAATGAGTGAACTTTGGCCCCCAAGTGACATTGGGGTGGCAGAAACAAGGCACAATTTCTAAGACACATTTGCCTGCTGGAGTTACATAGCACAGAGCTTGTACAAAAGTGAAAGTATGTGGAGAAAATTAACAAAACCAAGTAACACAGCAAAGCCTACTTTCCTCTAAGAGCTGTGTAATCAAAATGGCAACCTGTGCTTTAAAGCAGTTCTTCTGAATTGCCTTAGATTTACCAGCGTCTGTCACCAAAAATCCTCTTGCTCTTGATTAATCATAGGTCCTGACTCCTCAGGGGGTAGAGTCACATATTTGAAAAAAGTGGAGTTATCAAACACACACAGATACAGATGTGCTCTTCTATGTTTTATTAGCTATGTTCTTATGTTTTTTAACTTTTCTCCCTCTTTAGTTTCGATTTTCCAGGAAGGTTAACCCACGCCTGGCTTAAACACCCTCAAACTTTCCTCAAGCTGAGATGCACAACTGTATCTCAGCTCCACAGCTCAAGTTGGCTGCTGTTTGTTATTGTTTGCATTGCTTCAGGCTCTGCTTAGGGATTGTACAAAGTGTTCTTTAAAAAAAAAATAAAATTGAAGAGTCTGCACAGCATCTGAGAGAAGCACGCTCCTTCTGTAAGGTGCTGCTGCCTCACAGTTACAGAAAGACAGAAAAGAAACTCTGAGGTGATGTAGGTTGCAGGGACTTCAGAAATTTATCTATTTATTTATTTTTTTGTTTGATTGGTTTTAAATTAGGGATTTGGAATCATCCTGATTTCCATGTAAGCCTCTGTACCAAGTGAAGGGAGAGTACCAGGCCTTTGAGGAACATTCAGATATCCCATGTAAAGGAATTTAAAGACCTTGGTTGGCACAGGGGTTGGATGAGATTTAGACTGACTGAACCTGGCTTTTAGAGATCTGTTCTCTTCCTGATTAATGAGTCCTATCAGAAAAGGGTTGTTGAGCAAAGGCTGTGGAGATACGACAGAGCTGCCAGAGGTGTGGATCATCTTTTCTCTTCTACTTTTATCACCCTGCCCCTAAACTCTTTGTTTTAGTTTTTATTGGGAATTTCTTCAGAGGAACCCTATTAAATGCATCACTAGCATTGAAGTTTGCTGGTGCAAATAAACCCATCTGTTTTATTAACTAACTGCAGTCTCTGGGGTATTTCTCGCCGGCTGAGACATGAACAGCCCTTTCTGCCGTCTCTAGCGCTGTGTGTCTGCTCTCTGAACAATGGGAGGGGACCCAGGAGTTCGCCGGCAGGAAGTGCCGCTTCCCTTGGATAATTAACTGGCTGGAAGACTGAAGAATGAAGATAGGACATGAGACATACACAGTACAAACTGCTGAAACAATAAACAAACAAACCAACGACCAGCACTTCCTTTTCTGATATTGTTAAGGCTGCTTCCTTAACTCAGGTTGCTCCAAACCCACTCCTCAAAAAGCAGCCTTTTTAGGCTCAGTAATTGTTAACCTCTTCCCTGCCAGTTCTTGCTGAATCATAGAATCATAGAATGGTAAGGTTGGAAGGGACCTCAAGGATCATCTAGTTCCAACCCCCTGCCATANTTGCCCCTTGTCCTGTCATTGCAGGACCTTGTAAATAATCCTTCCCCAGCCTTCCTGTAGGCCCCCTTCAGATACTGGAAGGCTACTATCAGGACTGGAAGGCTACTACTGAAGTTTTAAGCCAATGCTTGCCAAGGCAATGGCCAGTGCAGGGCCCACTGCTCCTCCTTGGGGTTTGCTGGAGAAAACGAAAATCCTTGTTTCTAGCACTGGCAAAAGCGTTTATACAAAAACTGAATAGAGACCCAGTTTGGCTCTCAGTCTACAAGGCTGTAACACCCCAGTACCAGAACTGAGCCCACCATAGGTGCCAGTATCCAAGTGACTCAGTCAAGCTCTAAAAATGTTGATTTCCAGAAACTGTCCTCAGATTTCCAGGGAAACTGTCCTCAGAGCCAAGATCTGGAAGAAAACCAGGATTAGGGCTTTGTGGCTCCCACATCAGCCCTGCAGATATTCTCTGAAGTGCCACCTTCGCTAGAATGGAGAGTCATCTGCACCACCAGTGTTCCCTATCCAGCTTCTACTGAGGTCATCTCCTCTGACTCCAGGATGGTCTTCTGGCCATGATATCCTCTTCCATCCAAAATACTCTTTGAGCGGATTGTTGTTTCCTTGTTTCTGACCTGTTGACACCAGAATTATGGAAGCACACCCCCAGATAAATTTTGCAGATGCCTTACAGAAGAGCAGCTGGAGATTCTTTGTTATTTGTGCACAGAACACAGTTTTATCCCATGGAGGCTGGTGCTAGTGGGACCCAGGAGCTAAGATGATGACGTAGTTCTGAATACACCACACACTGATACCAATTGGCAGACCTCGTTCCACAATGTTCTCAGCATAATGCTACCTGGAAAAAGATGTAGCCAGGGATGACTGAGGAGAATTAGACTGATCCAACTGAATCTGTGGAATTGCTTTTCAAAAAAAGGTGTTGATGTTTCCTCCCAACACTCAAAATGGGAAGAAAGGTGAGAACTGTTGTGCCAGGAGAGGGGCCCTGTGCTGCGTCCCTGGACAAGCTCCCCTGAGCAGCACTGGTAAAATCTGTCCCAGGGCACATCCTGCTTGCTGCTGAGTGCTCACAGCGGACAGCTTATTTGTTTTTTCTTTAAATACCCACTGTTTGTGTTAAGAACAGCAAGAGGCCTAGTAAACCAAAATGGTGACATTTTAAAATTGAAATCTCTCAAGTAGATGTTTAATCTTTCTAATAAGGAAGTTATCTGCTAAATACCAAGTTTAACAGTTATGTAATACCTCCATATCAAAACACAGATAATGATTGGTGGGGTATGGTTTAGCAGTTGGTATTTAATTAGCTCATAAAGGCTTTTCTGCTTAATCTAAATTATGTTTCTATCTCACAGACTAAGGGACAGTGCTGGAAGTTTTGTCAGTAAAACAGTTGCTTTAAGCACTGTGGCACTGAGGCTGCATCATGGCTGTGAGCACCCAGGTGGCTTTATGCAAGGGCATGCTGCCTACAGACTCTTCAAGCTGGCTTGGGACCTCTTTTTTCCCTTCTCACTGCAGTTCCCAACCAAGGAGCTGCAGCTGCTGTCATCCTGCTTGCTATCTCCTCCCAAGTCCTCCCTGATGACTTTGTCCCATCGCTGATCAGTGGTTACAAGTCTGCTTCACCAAGCCACCTTCACAGGCTACAGAGAATCTGATCTCCATCCCTAAGCTTCAAAGCAGGGTCTGGCTTTGTCACCTTGTGAGGTGTCTATCACCTTTCTTTTAAAGAAGAAGGTTGCATTTGACAGAGTAGATAAGGTCTTAATCCTGGACTGGGGCTATGAGGAAGCTTGGATGCAGTGCAAAATGAGAGTACCAGTATACAGTCGTGGAAAATGCAAGCCTTCGCCGGGACGCGGGGAATGGGCAAGGGAAAATTAAGTAAATTGAGACAAAGCCCAGGGGACCTTCTAAACAATCATTTAGACAATGTAAAACATGCAGTGGAAATCTTCAATGCCTCCTGTGACTCAAGACTCAAGGGGAATGAAAGAGGACAAATATGGGATACCACATGGAGAAATAATGAAAACCAGTTTTAGAGGTCAGCAGTGTGATAGGACACTTACCACAACTTACCAGGTTGCCACGGAAATGAAAAAGATTCAGTATCTCCTGCCAGAGAGACTGTTGGGTGTCCTCCAGCTCCACTCAGAACTGGACTTTCAGAAGCACTCTGAGGTGCTGTAAACCCTGACAGGCTGCTCCAGCTCCATCGCTCTGCTGCCATGCAGGAAATGGATGCCTGAAGAAATAATCAGCAGCTGATCCTGCTTCTTTACTGTGACACGTTTGCAATATGTTCATGGCATGCTTTATTGAGAGGAGTGGGTTGTTGTAGAAGAGCACTCCTGCTCTCTCTCCTTCTTGGGAAGATTAGCCTCCCTCTAATAGAAAAATACTTCTCCCTGTCAGGTTTTCATCCTTAGCACCTGGTATGTTTTGGCATGTTTCAGGGTTCAGTGAAGTGTTTTTGAAGCTTTTTCCTTTCTACTGCCAAAATCCCTCTGTGTCACTGTGTGTGTCTCCACAGTGCAGAGTCAAGTAGGAGACATGCTAGATTTACACATTCAGCCTTCACTGAAAGGGGATAAATGTGGAACAAACCTTTCCTAAGCGTGAATCCTTTGATTACGTGAGACTTCCAACACCCAAAGTCACTTATATGGCACCATTCCCCTGAAACATACAAAGCCATGCTGTGTTCAACCGACTGCTGAAATCCAAAGTGGAAGAGTACAGTACATGAGAACAACTTAGAAAGGAGCTGGGAAGGGACAAATGTGTCACTATGTCAAGGAGGTACTGTAAAAAAACCTAGTTCCTGTTTTCATGTCGTGGATCAACTGTTCCACCTAACTCTCACTGCTAACTGATTCATTACTCTACGTCATGTTAACAGCAGGCTTCTGCTATATGCCGATTTTCAGTGTTAAATAAACAGCCAAGTTTTACAGTTTAGATAAAATATCTTTATTTCTTGTGGAAAATATAGGATGTGTGCTCTTTAGGACTTCAAATATGGCATGGAAGAATTGTGCAGGAGATGATGGAAATAGTTTTTTTAGGCAGCAGCAGCCGTACTTTGTCCTTTTTGTAAATACACATTGATTCTGTACAGTGAAGTTGCTTGGAGAGTTGCTTAAGGTACAGCACAAGGAGACACAGAAACCAGCTCCTTGTTCTCAAAAGACCAAGACACAATAACAGCACTTTCATCAGGAGCCTCCAGATTCTCAAACCCTCTGTATGCTGTACTTGAAAGATTCCTAAAAGTAGAGAAACTTAATTTGCAGTTATTGAACTGGAAAGACAGGTGCTTTCCTTTCTTCCTCTGTCTGCTGTGTAGTCTTAGTCAGTTAACATGCAGATGTCACCTAGGTATTGCTGGGTTAGCTATGTGTGTTCTGCTGCCAGTTTTTCCAGCCCTTGCACCTCCTACTGAAGAGTGAAAAAGGCACCTAACTTTGTACACCAAAGGACATAATAACAGAGGCTGGGCCAGTGTGGAGCTTGGTTTTCATGCCAGCTTTCATGGTAGACCTTTTTTTGCAGACACTGATATGAAGGAGTCCTTAGGACCAATGTTCAGGTCCTACACTGCATTGTGTGTAAGTCGGTAGTAAGAATTAGTCTCTCCTCAAAATGCAAAACTGCAGCTAAACATCGGAGGAAAGGATGTACCACAGTCATGCTGGTAGTGGATGGAGGCAGTGGCATCTCCAGCTCTTCTCTGTATCTGCACTGGTGTGATGCCCAGGATGCACAGGAATTTTGAAGTTCTTGGATCTTTGGATTTCCCTTTCTTCCCCCATGTTGAGGCTTGCAGTGCCAAGTGAGCAATAGGGGTTGGTGTTTGTAGGCACTGAGTAGCTGTTACATGATTGCCTCCACTACAAAGGGCTGGCCTGGAGGAGCCTAGAGATGCTTTCCCATCCTATGCTCCAGTGACAGCGAGCACCAAGACCAGGATACCCGTGCCAGGTCGGGAGATCAGCCAGTGCAGCATGTAGTGATTGATACTCCTAAGAAAAATAGTTGTGCTCTTGGCCTCCCCCTAAAGAGCGAATAGGTGCTGCAGACCTCTGAAGCAGCTGTGACATCTACCTAAGGATCACATGTATTCAGAGGAATACATAGCCACACAGAATTTGACAGAGCTGGTTTGCCTTCAGACTGGGATGCAAGAGAGCTGTCAGAGCTGCATGAGCTAGAGAATGATTTCGTTAGCGTGTGTGACAAGAGCATGGTGGTGGGCAGAAGTGGGAGATGTCAGAGGCAGGAGATGAACACTGCATCTCTCTGGCATTTTTGCCTGTGAAGATCCAACTTGATTCAAATAATGGCATTAATTAGGGATAATACTTTGGAAAGGGCTCCAGATTTCCTTTGTAATTAACCCCAGGGAGGTGGTTTTTTTTTGTTTTTGTGTGCTGTTTTTTGGTTGGAGTTTTGTTTTGTTTTGTTGTTGTTTTCTGCCTGCAGTACCCTGTTTGCTAGGTTTTGCTAGGACAGAATCCTAGCCACCCATGGGCTGCATGCAACTGACAGTTATGACTCTGACAGGACAGCTGACTTGAGTTGGTTCGTAAGTACGTCCCAAACCACAAGCATCACACTATAAAGGAGGAAGTTTGCTGAGGAGAAGGAAATTTCCTGCTCAGGCTATTCCTTATCCTGCTTTTGAGGACTGCTTTCCTGGACAGTGTGACAGCTGCACTTCTGCTGGGCTGAGTATAATTTTGTATATCTGGTACTGATATTGGTATTAATTTGGGTGTTTCACAAAATCTGTTCTCATTTCAATCTGCAGATCTTCCCTCCTTTTCCTGATCCCCCTTCCCTGATGGAGAAGGATCAGCAAGTGATAGAGTAACTGCTGTAGTTTAACCCCAGATACAGGCTAAATATAGGAACTTTGCCATATGTGTGATAACAATTTCTTGTCATTTTCTACAGTTGTGGAGGTTTTTTTTGTTGTTGTTTTTTCCCCTGTTTGCCTCCCCTCCCAATTTCAAAACCAAATTTTACCTTCTCCATTCATAGACAAATGGAGCATTGCTGATAGAAATAGCTCCCTTGCCACCTCTTATATCTGTGAGCTGATAAAGAGGAAAGGATGTTTTGGGATTCTGGCCAAGAATGGCATCTATAAAGTTACTGT
The DNA here is from genome assembly GCA_013396675.1 of Eubucco bourcierii. NCBI lineage: Eukaryota > Metazoa > Chordata > Aves > Piciformes > Ramphastidae > Eubucco > Eubucco bourcierii. The sequence continues at coordinate 500,316 of VWZE01013589.1, forward strand.
TAATAGCTTCTTTTCTAAAAGCATGGGCCAAAGGTAATATGAACATGTTAAGTGGCTTGGTGATATTGTTGCTAGAATAAGAAACACTTGAGGGACTTGATAGGATTAGTGCTCAAAACATGCAAGTGTTTTCTTTACAGCTTCTTCCTGGTGAGAGGGACTAGCCAGGATTGTTAACACAGAATTTAGGTTTAAATTTGGATACTTATGCCAAATATTAATTTGCTCAGGCTACTATTTCCTTACCTGAATGAGCATTAATATATCCAGAGCTGAAACGAGACCCAGTCAGGGCTCTGCTCCTATTTTGCCATCTGTCTCTGGCCTCAACTGGTTCACACCCATCACATCCAGTGAGAAGGATATATACCCTAGCAGATATATGCAGAAGTCTTGCTTAGTGGCTGTGTCTATCCTTTGCCCAGTATACCCTGGGATAACCTGAAACTTTAGGTTAGGTCTTCATCTCTGTTTTTAGCTGCGATTTGTGGCTAACTACACTTTCGTAGTTAGCACCTGAATTTGCTTGTGCTTTTGGTCTTTGCACTATCCAATGGCAATGAGTTCCACAGTTTTTAACTTGTCGCTATACGTGAATGTACTTTTGTTCTTTTACCCTGCAGCCTGGTGATTTCTGTGACAACTTTCATCTTTTGCATTGGAAAGAATGACAAGATTTTAAAAGCCCTTCCAAGAATTGTTCTTGCTATTCTATGTGATTTTTTTTTTCAGCTGTATAGTTCTCTTTCAAGCTAAGGAGCATTACACTGTTAATCTTTTCTTATATGCCAGCTATATTGCTAATGAGAATTCCATACTTAGTAAAAATCCAGGTACAGTCAGGAACTAATAAGCAGCCTAAAGCTTGTCCCACAGAAGCTGCATTCAGGAGAAGACGTAGCACCAAAAAAAAAAAAAAAAAAAAAAAAAAAAAGCAACTGAAGCTTCTTTGGAGAATGACAGCCCTAGTATAGTATAATGTGTAGCACCTTTTAGAATCAACTGTTACCATTAGCAATTCAACAGCAATGAAATCTAAGCAACTGCCCCAGAATTATTATCCAGGTTTCTGGATAATATTTCTGAACACTGGCCTTCCAGTAGTAAGATCCAAAATGAGAAAAAAATATCTTTTGTGTGATACATGCTCATGAGAAAAAGTTGCATGTGTTATACTAATAGCTACTCACCGTCATGTATTTTTAATTGAACTCTGATATTGATGTCAGTAACCAGAAATACAACACAGATGCTTTAAGTCTCAGACCCAGATGTTTTGGTTGCTGTGACAACACCTGTACTGACTGTTGGCAGCACTAGCAGCTCCAAAAACAACTGCTGTTGCTGCAAAGCCCTCAGGAGCAAACAAGCCTGGTCCTTCTGCGGCAGAGGCCTGGGCAGTAGCCTGAGTGAGATATGGAGGTTTTTCTCTGCCACAGTTATTTTGGAAGTATAAGAGTGAATATTATTTGAGAGCGAATATGAGTGAAGTTGTTAATAGTTTATTTGCTTAGCTCTCTGGAAGGCAGGAGGCGGAATACAACTTGTTACTTCCAACAACTTTTTTTCCTTTCCCTTCTTGTTTCTTTGATGTGTTTGAAGTTTTGTGGTTTTTTTTTTGTTGTTGTTTTGTTTTTGTGGGGTTTTGTTTTTTATCTTGGCTTTGGACTTTTTATTTACGTGAGAATTTGCAGCATGAGAGATGGCTACATCTCAGGTGGGCACCTGTGCCCAACTGGGGATAAAATGGCAATGTCTCGAAAGCTTTGTCAACCAGTGATACAGGGAACTAATCTAAACTGTTAGTGAGCATAACTGAGTCTTTCACTGAAGCACTGGAATGATTTAATCTCTGGTTTCATTTCATGTTTGTTAGTAGGTTAGTCTTTTCTTTAGTGACTTTGCAAGAAGAGGTTCAGAAAGGCAGATGAAGGTGAAGTACATGAAATGCACTAGTTATAGACCATTTATTTTTATGTTAGTAAACATTTTATTTCACTCTCACTGCATTTATATCTAGATGATCACAGGTGCCAGGTGGTGCTGTTCATACATCCTGGAGAGGAGCAGTGCTTGGTGATTTAGGTGAGACATCAGTGCTTTGTTAGAATTCTGCAAATGTAACTGAGGACTTTCCTGTAATCAAATGAGAAGGTAGAGGATACAGGGTTTTGTGTTCAGGATTCTTTTTCCATGGACAGGTTGTTATTACTGCTGAGAAGATGGGAGATATAATGCAAATGACAAAATATAGATGAAGGCTGTATTACCAAGAAGCAGAAAATCTAATCAAATGGAAAAGAGAAGTACTAGGACAAAGTCAAACTGCATGCCAAAAAAGCTATGTGACCAGTATGATGCATCACACTCAATCCAATTAACAAGACTATTTAAAGTTGAAAAATGCTTGGTTCAGTCAAATTTGAATAAAAGCATTGAAAGAAAGGTGGCCATCAAAGATTAGCAACAGAGAGCAGGAAGGAATATTTATATCTATTTCTTGTCAGTAAAGTATTTTCCAGTCATAGGAGTGTCTTGTGCTGCATGCTGATCTCACAGATGGTGCAGTAAATCAGGGCTAACTCTGAAAGTGTCAGTGGAATTATCTTTGTGTAAATGGTATCCGAATTGGTCCCTAGCTGTGAAAGACAGGGATTGCCTTGGGCCATAAGCATAGATAGGAGAACTGAAGGAGATTTTTTTTTTTTCCTTCCCCTTGGAGTATGACTCACTTTGTGGCTTTGAGCATTTTGCATAATTCTTTTGCTTTGGTTTCCTCTTTGCAAAGACACCTGATAATTCCAGAGGAGCTTTGAGTGGAGAGCTTTGATTATGAAAATTGCTATGGAAATGCTTGTTTATTACTATTAATATAAGTAATACAGTATATTAGAAGTGTTTAGCTCAGCCAGAGGACTTGGAGGACAAAAGGCACCACAGATTCACCAGTAGCTGTTTTTAAAAGTACCATCTATTAATCTATATGATGGAATGAAGATGATGATGATGATGACTTTCAGCTTTAAGGGAAAGATACTGCCCAAGAATGAAGAAAAGGATTCAATCTGCTGATCGCAAGGTCATACTTCAAAAGAGTAAAAGCTCCTTGTGACTTGCATGTGAATTCAGTGTTAAGCAGTAGTGATCACAAGCCTTTCCTCTGTCTGGTTTACGCTAAATTCGAGGGTGTTCTGCAATATGTCTATAGATGCAAAAGACTTGGAGGCATCTCCTAAGGAGAAACCGTGGGCTTATACAATGTGTTGCACTTTTCCCCTCTCCCTCATTCCTTTCCAAAAGACACTCCTAACTTTTATTTGAAGATCACAAAGAGCTGGGATCTATATTGGTTATCTGTACAGTGTCAGTAATAGTCATTAAAGCATGTGAGCATGCTACCGCAATCATATTTGGTAAGTGATGCTCACATACAAAAAAACCCAAGCCAAACCTAACCAAACCAAACCAAACCAACCAACCAAAAAACTCCCAAAACCAACCAACCAACTAAAACCACCACCACAACAACAACAACAAAATCTACATGTATACTTCACAGGGGCTGAAGTGCTGCCAGAAGGGAGCAAGCTGGTAACCTAGCAGCACTGATAGATCAAAGTCAGAGTGTGATGTTTTCCTAATGTCTCAAATAAATAATCAAGGGCTAAGTAAAGGAAAAGAGAGCTTCTGAATTTACAGTTTCTGAAGAGAAAAATTTAGAAACCTGCTCACCATGAACATATCCTGCAGCTTTCTAATGTGCCAGCAACAGAAGATTGCTGGCCTTTACTATGACTCAGCACTGGAGATGGAATTAGTTTTGGCTAACTGTGTCCAAGTGTCTGGTCTTCTAAAATCAATGTGAGGAAAAGGAGGTGATGTACTCAACCTCTCTGTCCTTGGGCCATAGAGGTAACCTAATTTGACCAGATACTAACTTACAGACTGCTAAAATTATCAAAATGAGCTCTCTTTTGTTGCTTAATGTGTTTAATACATTGCAAGCTTTCGTCACAATTGTGTCTAAGGTCTCAGTTTTACAAAGAGAGAGGAAAGTAAGGCTGAGGTGAATTGACTTCCCTGAAGACAATTAACAGCAGAACTGATGTTCAAACATCCAAATTCAGCTCTCCTCCTTTCTCCAACATTGCCCCCCCCCCCCCCCCCCCCCTCTTTNTAATTTTTTCTTTCGGATTGTACTGTCTCCCAAAGCCTACAGATAGGTATTCTCTGCACACTTGTCCTCTTCAGTATAAAGGAGGATCAAAAAAAAAAAAGGCTGAGTGGACAAATGCAGACAGCTCCATGAGGCAGGCTCTGAGATTTAAGGCTTCTTGTGGGATGACCAGGGGTCATAAAAAAATTCTACTAATTTCAGTTTCCTTAGGTTGGGAGGCAAGTTCCAGAAAATTTGGCTTGTGAAGAAATGTGTGGTGATTTACCTGCTTTGCCTGACAACAGTGTTGCGCTGTCGCTGTTGCTTTCTTTGCTGACCATATGGAAGCTGAGTGTACCCTGGCTAGTATCCAGACATCCAAAAGTTAAATTGATGGGAAATGCCATGAGGTTTCTAGTTAGTGTGAGACAAAAAGAATGAAGCCTATTTTATTTTTTCCTTGTTTCTTATGAGTTTTCTTTGCAGAACAAACCTAGATACAATTGCATGCAGCACATTTCTTTTGTGTCTCCCCCTTGGGGATGACTTAGCCAAGCTGTGATCTGTTTTGCTGTTCCAGCCCGTCGGGCTCATCAGTTTATTCAACACGCTTTTTTAATGGCCCTATTTTTCCTGACTTTAGAAAAATTGGCAGGAATTTAATTCCTCTTCTGGGCATGGGGTATAATATCATGGCAGCAGGATGAAGGGAGGGGAGGACTCTGCATCTCAGAATGAAAGAGCTTGGTGGGAAAACCTATTGGGGTGGCTTGGGTGATTTGCACATCAGTATACAGGATATGCTTTAAGCCACATAGCTGGTGTCTCTGCAATCCAGTGTGGGATGCTTAGTGATTTCTTATCCTCTGGGAGAGATGTTACAGGAAAGCTTAGATATGCACCTGTAGTTAGATTAAATATTTGAGGGCCTATCTTCTCTAGGCTGTTAGAGCTTGGGGTTCCTCTTCACAGACTGCTGTATATGCACTCTCTGGACCAAACTGTAGATTAATAGCTCCACAGAGGGAGAAATGTATTTTTTTTTCCTAAATCGTAGTTCAGTTTCATTTTATGTTGCTTGCTAGATTAAATTTTAGAGCTCTCTGAGGTTTTTTTATGCAAAGCTGGACCAGAAGTTTCACTGCTGTACAATTTTGAAAGCTTTTTTTCTTTTGCCACAAACAAAACTCAGGAAATCAAAGGTGATTCATCTTTATGGAGTAAATGATTTAAACCAAACAATGCTTTTTGATTTATGATAATGAAAAACATTGCAGAATGATGACAGGTCAGATGAAAACCACTGATTTTTATGATAAGTATCAGTATATTCATGCACTTAACTAATTCTTCTCTATCAGCTTTATTTGTGGATTTTATTTATTTTAAAAGTTTTTACTTAGGGAATATATTGGCAGAGGGTGACTGATAGCCTTGGAAAAAAGAATTCTGCTATTTGCAGAACAGAAATTATTTCCTCCTGAGCCCTACCAGTATACCTCATCAAGACCACAACAAAAGAATAAAAACATGACAGCAATTTTTCGTGGTTAGTCTGCCCTGGTATCCTGCCTTCAACAGTGCCCTGTAGCAGCTACCTGGGAGGTACTATGAAAGACACAGAAGTGCAGGGTGATACCTTCTCCCAGATATTTCCCCCAGCCAACACAAAATTGTGTCTCAGAGTTCCTATGCTAGAGGCATGCTCATAGCATTGCCACGTGCACACACAGAGGATCCACAGCATCCTGTGACAAGACTTTTCTCTTTTTTAATTGTGTTTTCTGTGACAGTAAAACATTTTTTGCCTTAGAACTTTTTGTTTGAGAGTTTTCTTCTTGAACCTGCTGGCTTCACTGGGCACTCTCCAATTTTGGACTGGAAAGGTGTACGGTACCCATACCGCTGTCTCTATGCCACTTCCTGGGAGATACATAAGGTTTATGAATTTTTTTTTCACAGAAAGAGAGGTTAGGCATTGGAATGGGCTGCCCAGGAGGTGGTTGAGTCACCAACTCTGCATGTATTTAAAAGTTGTTTGGATGTGGTGCTTGGGATATAGTTTTGGGTGAACCTTGTAGAGTAGGGATATTGATTGGTCTTGGTGATCCTGAGGGTCTTTTCCAACCTGAATATTTCTGTGATTCTATTTCTAAACCTTTCCTTCTGCAGCACAATTTCCTTTTCTTGTTGGCTTCAGGCCTAGACTTGACTTAGAGGTTAACTGTTAAAAACATTGAACATTAATTCACACTAAAAAATTGAGTCAGTCTTAATCATAAGACATTTTTAATCAACTGCTTTTTGATTTTTAAGCTAAATGTACTTATTTCTCTCATGGATTTATAACTGCTGGAAACATTTTTCATACTTTTAATCTGCTTTATTTTATATTTTCCTGCAGCATAAATTTAGACAGCTTTTTTGCCTTTTTTAAACTTAGCTTTCATAAAAAGGGTTGACTGGGTGATGGCATTTTAAGAAATAAGTCAAGTGTAGTGAGACTGAAGACAAAAACACTCGATCTTAAAGCACTAGGATTTCAGAAAACTCATTCAGGAAATATTTAAACCATCTCGCACTTAACATAGGCTGCTCTGTAGTCACAGCTGGATTTTGTGTTAGGGACAGAATCAGCAAAAAAAGTAGATCTGCAAAGGGCCTGTTGATATCATCTGATGCATTCTCCTTTCTGAGATGGGATTCCTCTGTCCTTTGTGCAGCCTGGCCTTAACTATCCTCCTGTGACGCAGGCTGTAGCCTTGCTAGATAACCAGTTCCAGTGCTTAACTAGCCTTATTTTGAGAAAGTTTGCCTAATGTCTAAACTAAATTTGTTATTTCTTACCCTACCCTCTGTAGAGACAAAAAAAATGTTCATTTGCTGCTTCTTTGATGCACCTATTCCCACGTAAGGGCACTATTTCATGCTTACCCTACTGCATTACGTATTTGTGTGCGTTGGGGCCCACACCAGGATACATAGTTGCAGCAGACCTTGACTGGGAGATGTTTGGGCTTCAGTTTTACCCCCTGGGGACAACATGATACAGTACAAGGATGTAGCAGACATCTGTCTGACCACTGTAAGTTTATTACTAAAAGCACTTGAAAAATACTGGAGGCCCTGACTTCTCTCTCTACCTTCTGTCTTGCACCTGGGCAGTGTATGGAATAAAATTTCTTGCTTTTCCCCACAAGCCATTCTTCCAAGTAATGGCCAGTGACTTGCTCTTTTTACAGATGCCTGTGTTTGAGATTTGTCTCTTTGGCCATGTATTCATTGGTGAGGGTACAGCTCCTTGGTGCACCTTTTGTGGGAACTTAACTGATAGTAAAGAAGATTTTACTTGATGTCTCTGGACTGCTGTCCTGCCACCTTCTAGAAATAATTCTCCAGTGTTTTCAGGCATCTTTTCTGCATCAGCCTCTCTGATCTGCACTGTAATTTGGTTCTCACGCATCCTGGATGTGTCTGATATACCATAAGAGCTGGAGTTCATTGATGGTTATCAACATATTTCCCTCTTCATACTACTTGTCAATTCTTAAATTCATGTAGTGTGGCTTTAAAAATGCACTGAAACATCATTTAAATGATCTCAATGATGTTGACAGCATTATGAACTTATACTTCCCTATACTGGTCAGATTAGTCTAGCCTAATGCAGTAGGGCATTAAAGAAATGTATCCACAACTCCTGTAAATGAGATAAGCTAGTTCTGACAATCAATAGCATTTACCTCTCCCTGGAGTATAGAGGTTACAAGCTTCATGTTTTTCTGCAGAGGTTGAGACTGAGTTGGCTGTAACAGCAACTTGTATTACCTTGATATAAAAACATGCCATTGACTGTTATAATCTGCAAGCCTGTTAATTTCTTAGGCTTGTGAAATTATGCTGTGATATTTTTCTTAGTTTTATCTTGAGAGCTATCCCAGTCACTAGAAAAAGTGATCGAAACTATATCAAACAATTTATATGTAACATAACATTGCTGTTGGTTTGCCAATTGCTAGAAAAATTTCTGATGTTGCTTCCAGTGTCTTGCTTCCCACTGAGCAGTAGCTTTAGCTTTTGATTTTAAATAAGTCATTAGTAGTGTCATGTGCTAGAGTGCTCAGAAACTGGTCTTACTTATATTTTGTTTGGCTGCCAATAGCTTTTATCATAGTTACCTTTTCTGAGTCATCTGTGTGACTAATACCCTTATGAAGCTACCTAAAATAAACCTTCTCTGGAATCATCTGCCCTCTTTCCAATAAGCTACCTTTTGATACATAAAGGTAACTTTGGCAAATCCCTTTGATCTTCCATTGTATCACGATCTACAATACATAAATAAGACAGGTGAGTAAAATCTTGGTGTGCTTCATAGAATCATAGAATGGTAAGGTTGGAAAGGACCTCAAGGATCATCCAGTTCCCACCCCCTGCCATAGGCAGGGACACCTCCCACTAGAACAGGTCACTCAAGGCCTCCTCCAACCTGGCCTTGAACACCTCCAGGGAGGGAGCATCCACAACCTCCCTGGGCAACCTGTGCCAGTGTCTCCTAGGAGATCCAAAGCCTGACTAAAACTCATCTTGGCTACTGCTGCTAAAGACAACAAATGGACAACTCTAGGGAGAATCTCTATCTTTCATCTGACACGGGGGAAACGTAGTGATAGACTGAGGAAAAGGCTGATGAGTTTAATACCTTCTTTGTCTCAGTCTTTAGCACTAGAGCAGTTGTTCCCTAGACATGCAGCTACCTGAGCTGGAAGACAGAGAGGGGCAGAATAAGACCTTTACAATCCAAGAGAAAATGGTCAGTGACCTGCTACACCACTTAAACATATACAAGTCTATGGGGCCAGATGGGTTACACCCAAGAGTATTGAAGGAGGTGGTGGAAGTGCTCACCAAGCCTTTTTTTTATCATTTATCAGCAGTCCTAGCTAAGTGGGGAGGCCTCAGTGGACTGGAGGGTAGCAAATGTGATATCTATCTACAAGAAAGGCTGAAAGCAGCATCTGGATGACTACCAGTGTGACTTTGGTGCCATGGAAGGTTGTGGAGCAAATCATCTTGAGTGCTATTATGCATCATATCAGGACAACCAAGATCAGACCCAGTCAGCATGGGTTTATGAAAGGCAGGTCCTGCTTGACAAGCCTCATCTCCTGCTGTGACAAGATGACTTACCTAGTGGATAAGGGAAAGGGTGTGGATGATGTCTACCTGGACTTCCATAAAGCCTTTGCACAAGTTCCCATAATATTCTCATGGAGAATAAAATGTCTGCTTGTGACTTGGATGGTCATATGCTTTACTGGGCTGGCTACATGGCCAGGCCCAAAGAATGGTGGTGAATGGAGTTATAACCAACTGGTGGCCAGTCACAAGTGGTGTTCCTCATGGCTCAGTATTGGGACAATTTCTTTTTGACATCTTAATGAGGAGATAGAAAGCACCCCCAGCAAGTTTGTGGATGGCACCAAGTTGGGTGGAATTGTTGATCTGCTTGAGGGTAGGGAGGTTCTACAAAGGGGCTTGGACAGTTTGAATTGATGATCTGAGGACAATTGTATGAGACTCAACAAGGCCAGGTGCTGGGTCCTGCACTTGGGTCACAAGAACCCCATGCAATGCTAGAGATTTGGGGAAGAGTAACTTCCTGAGGAAGAATTTCTTCACTGTGAGGGTGACAGAGCACCGGAACAGGCTGCCCATGGAGGTTGTGTAGTCTCCCTCTCTGGAGATATTCAAGAACCATCTGGATGTATTCCAGTGTGATCTGCTCTAAGTGATCCTGCTTTGGTAGAGGGGCTGGACCAGATGGTCTTTCGAGGTCCCTTTCAGCCCCTGACATTCTATGATTCTATGATCTGGTGGAATGGGGCTCTGAGCAGTCTGATCCAGCTGAAGATGTCACTGCTTATGGTGGGGGGGTTGGACTGTCTGACTTTTAAAAGTCCCTTCCCACACAAACTGTTCTGTGATTCTATTATTCTGAGTGTTCTGCTGAGCTCAGTTTAGAGTTTGCAGCATCCAGCTAGTCACTCACTTGGCTGTTAGGCAAGAATGTTCTGAGTGCCCTGGCCCAGCAATTTTTCACTGCTTCACCAATGCATTGAAGAGCAAAAGGCAGAAATGTCAGCCTTGAACAACCTCTGGTGCTCTCTTATTGCCACTTCTAAGTTCATGACCTGAAATGACCTTCCCAGGAACCTCATTTTCCTGAAGGGGTCCAACAGTTTACTTCAAGGAGAGATGTTCTCGCTCGGACAAAGGGCAGTGCTGCTCTTTGCAAGCTTAGTTTGACATTTCTGTTGAACGGCAAGAGAGATGCCAAGTCTGGAGGTAATGGCTGGCCCTCATTGCTTCCTGATCTTCTTCCCCATCTTCATAGGTAGCTTTATGACCTTTCATGTTTTGGTAAGCACCTCCCTCCTTTCACCTTCACCTACCCTTTTCCACCCCACCTGCATCATTTTCCCCTTATCTCACTCTCCAAACCCAAAGCACCTGGGCTCTGTTGGTGTCTCCTCCCACACCAGCTGTGACCACTTTGCCTTCCCTGTTTACTCCCCTTTAACTGCTGCAGGAAGGGCAGCAGCTGTAAGCTGGGTCCATTGTGGACCAAGGGATCCTCCCTCTGGTGTTACTGGTGAGTACCTGTGGTATGCACTGGGTGACTGGTGGAGGATTTCAAAGGCCGGGGGGCCTGGTGGCCCCCCGGTTTGCTAGGGTAAGGATCAATGACCATTGCAACAAACATCATCTGCTGGAGCTGGATTTGTGTCTTTACTGGGGCTGAGCATCTCTGTTTGCAATTTTGTTTGCCTGAAGGTATTGCCTTGGTTGGGGCTATAGATGATGGTGGTGGAGCAAAGATGGGACGGGTGTGAAGGTAGGGTGGAGGGAGGTGGGAGGGTTGCAGGGGCTGGGTATGTGCATGTTGTGTGAAATGTCTCTGTAGGAGACACTGGAGCATTGCTACTGCTTCCTGTTTTTATTCCTGTCCTTATTTTGGTGTTTGCTTTTAAAAACCTGCAGCAAATGGCAATGCATGAACTCTTGAACCGCCATGAAGATTTCATTTTGTCTTCATAGGCCACTGAAAAGGCTTTCAAGGAAATGCTTGGATTTGTTAACTTCCGGGTAACTACCTTCCTGCTTCCCAGCAGCAGCTGTGCTGTGATCCATGTGCTCCTACCTTGTGCAATCTATATCCACAAAAAACCCTCTGAAAGGCTGAAGGCTTTTCCCCCTGGCAGCAGCTGTGGCCCATCTTGGGCTCCTCAGGTGTCTCTTTCACTGCCTGTCACTTTTTCATGTGTTGCTACTATATGCCAGAATCATTTGCTGCTCATATTATTTTCCCTTTCCTTTTGCTTTTATGTACACTTGGGTTTTTGTGTATCTTGGTTTTTTGTTGGTTGGTTTGGATTTTTTGTTTCTTCTCCTGACTAGATTATGGCACTGCTCTGGCAGGGGAGTTGGACTCGATCTCTTTGGGTCCCTTCCAACCGTTGACATCCTGTGATCCACAAGATGCTTCATTTTGTTGATAATTGAGAAATGTTATGAGTGGATGCCAGCGTTGTGTGTCTAGCTGCCAGGAGGCAAAAACTCCTCACATCTGTATGTGTAGCCATTAGTTACTAGAATCTTAGAAAACCTGTACACAACAGTTTCAGAAGCATTTATTTTAGGAGTATTAAGTTAAGCATCTATCTCCCTTACCTTTGTGCAGGTGCCAGCTACTGTTCATGACTTAGCACACAATGAAAATGGTTTCTGTGGGATTGTCAGGGAAGGACCAGGGTGAAGTGAGAGGGGTAAGAGAGAATGATAGTTGTAAGGAGTGGAAAACATTTCCACACTCATAAGAATGATTAAAGATACCCATTCTGGCACCTGGTGAACACATGTTTTAGAATGGTTGCCTCCTGTTTTATTTCAGTATTTAAGTGATGCAGTCACTGGAGACTGAGTGGCATTAATCACTGATAGACAGGGTAGCCTGAGAGACTGCTGTGGCACCTGAGCTGTGTAAGCCTACATAGTGTGTGTCAGCATTTTTAAAAATTTATTTAAACATTTCTTAAGAAATACCTTTGATTATCTGATAGAAATGTACATATAAATATGTGTGTGTGTATCTGCCTCTTAGCCAACGTGTCTCCTGCCTTCAACAATACTTTATAATCAAACCTAAAAGCTACAGTCATATTCACATCCAGTTAAATGGTTTCTGATAGTGGAGAGAAAAGTCAATCCTATACTTAATTAAATTCTTGTAGCAAGATCTTGGAATTTAGTATTTTTTATTTTGTTTATTTGAATTAAAAGCAACCTTTATGCTTCTATATGGCTTGTATGACTCGGAGCCTAGCATTTATGGATTAGAAAATCACAACTCAAGTCCTAGGTAAGACTAACAAGCATTGTAGAAAACTCCCACAAAAGCTAGTAGAAGCTAGTGGAGGAGGTCTTCTGCTACACAAATCTTTGAATTCTCACAAGCACTGGGCTTTGACTCCCCAGAACCATGAAAAGCATAATTTCTTTTTAAGAAAAGGAAAGGAGTACTACAGAGGAGTAGTGGTCCTACTACTGTGGTAAAATGCGTGTGCGACCCTCTGTACTATCAGTTATAGGATAGAACTCTGCCCTCCATGCAAGTGTGGGTCCTCCTCTGAGGTCTCCCAAACACCATTCACAGGAGGTGGTAGGATCCAGAACTGCTGAAATTTGAGTGCAAGTTTAATGCTATTCCTCCAGATAAGCATGTATTTATCCAGGTTGCTTTAACTTTTATTGATCCAGATATGAAACATCTGGAGCATTAAATATTCAGACTAAAATAAGAAAGTCCCACACAGTAATTAAAAATTATGTTCTACTGACAAAAAACTAAAGGCAAAAAGTTAAGCTTTAAGGCAGAAAAAATTTGCAAAGTGTAATTTTTATAGTCTAAATCTTTTTTCCTTGGATGTACTTTGCTTTAGGCACACACTCTCAAGGATATAGTAGTGCATTTGTTTGCTTTTAAAAACTATTATTAAATGTGTTACAAATTCTTTATCCCTGTGTGCAATCAGTAGAGCTTTCACTTTGTTCATTTTTGCAGTCTTCAATGCTGGTAATATATGAGCCTGGAGCAACTGGTGGTAAGAATTTTTATAACTACTGTGATTTAAAAAAGACATTTCAGAAAGCGTTCGCACAGGCCAGGATTGGTCAATATAAGGATTTTTCCAGTAAAGAGGACTATAATATACATTCTTAAAATTTTAGTGAGCTGTGTTGGGGTTTTTTTGCATAACTATATACTACCTGCCTTCCAGGGGATAGCTTTAGGTGACGCAGGACCTCAGAGAAACATTCTGCACTGTTTTCAAATAAAAACATAAAATTTGCCAGTTTCTGCTCACTACTTGACCATTTTCTGAGACATACCTTTCTCCTACCTCTGATAGTCTCCAAACACTAACTTCTGCAAAACCCAATACCAGATGTCATCTTGAACCCTGTACCTCACTTGCCCCATTTCACTAGCAGGATACTTTATGCCTGTGCCCACACGCTTGTTCTAAGAAGTCCTATTCCTTTGCTTTATCATATCCTCAGTTTCCATTGAAAATTTGCAAAAACTCTCCTCCATTATAGAAGAGGTACTTGCCAGTACCCATCTTGGAGAAATTTCTGGTGGCATCATCTGGTGGCAAAAGAACTGATTATTTTTCCTTACCTGGAAACTGGCTGAAGAGACTATTGTTTTTGTACCTGCCAAGATTTCATCTGACAGTACTTGTCCTTGCATTCACAAGCAAGCTGCAAAAAGCTGATACTTTATCCTTTTGTTTTCCTGTTGTAGAAAAACTTTAGCATCAAAGGTTTCAATATTGTTAAGGGGTTTAATGTATCATAATTATTCTGGATGCTACTGTTTCCTTGTAGGTGTGTTTCTTTATCATCATGGTGAAGTCTACATAAATATGACATTTAATACAATCCTGTTCTTACTAACATGGAGACATGCCTGTAGAGTGTCTACTTCACTTTGATCTACCACAACATAAGTCCACTATGTTTTCCTAACTCCCTGTCTTCATTGTTAATTGCTTAACACGCATGTAAGTATAATACTTAGCAAGTTTCATACAATGTTTTTCTTCATCTAAGTGCTTCTCAACTCTCAGTTAACAAAACCTTGTCAATATGGGTTTTAGGTAGCAAAGACCTTTTACAAGATAGGAAAAATTGTGAAACTGAGGGACAGAGAAACTAAGCTTAGATTTTCCAAGTTGTTCCCTCGGTATCTAGAAGCTGGATTTTGTGTTCTGATCTCTCCAGTGACAAAGCCACTGCCACTGCAATTTTTTCCTTCCTCTGTCACACCAGTTCTGTTGTTTGTAGGATCTTCTGGACTTACTGGCCCTACCTCCTCCTTCAGCTCTTAATGACGGCTGATACCAGTAGTAGTTTTTGCTTGCTAAAGATGGAAACAAAAGCAAAATGGATTTCAGATCTTGCTTATGATGACAGTTGCTTCCAAAATTGTATTCTCAGAATCGTGTACTCCTTAACATACAAGCACAGAGGAAGACAATCTCTGTACCTACGGTGAAGAAATTTTTCCTAAGGGTAAAACAATACAAGCAGGCCTTTCCAAATTTGTATGAGGGCTTTTGTTTTCTCATTTTGTTTTGGGTTTGTCCATATAAAACAAACATTTGCTCAGTGGTCTCCTTAAGCTGTGACTTCACAAACAGGACAGGGAGGAGTAGGAATTAGTGCCTGAGTTTGGAGGGAGGTTAAGGACTTTATTAACCAGCTTAGCCAATAAGAGTTTCTTATTTTGGAATAATTTAGACAATATGAATTTAGTGTAGAAAAAATGGAGGTGTCTCAACTTGGGTAATATTTGTACAGATTTGTACAAATTAGACCAAGATGAGTACTGATATCAGTTTGTTCTCCAGCTGATCACAGCTCTCTGACAACTTACCAGACTTGGATAGGAGTCCTGCACTTGGTGTGCTGGTTAAGGATGAAAATCTCAGTTCCTCCAAGAAAACAAGGCTGAACTTTCCAAGGAGCCAGAATGTCCTGCTTTCTGTATCATGGGGTTCATGTGTGGTGCTATCTCTATGCACTTTTTCTTGTAATCTATTTCTGCCCTGTCTATATAGGTTTTTAAAAAGAGCATGCTAATAAGGACTGAATGGTATTTATTACCCAGTGTATCATGGCTGTTTAGTCTGATGGATAGTTAAAGGTCTCTGCTTCATTGCATCATTCAGTCCTTGATAAGAGAATATTTCCTCCTAGGATTTCCACTCCTGAGGAAACAGTCTTTTACTAAGATCTGTGAAGGGCTTTGCTCAAATTTCTCATCCAGTAGATTTTAGTGCACAAGGGCTGTCAGCATGCAGTAGAAGACCCAGGCAGAGGTAGCTGCATTAGTCCTTTAACAACTTTGCTTTAAAATTTGTTTGAGGTATTTCATTTCTCCATGTATGGAAATTGGAGCACACCTGTATTGCTAATAGAGATGTATTACATATCCAAGACTTAATAATAATAAAGATTGATTAATTTGCTTTATATCTCTAGTTCTATTGGGCTGCTCCCTCCCTGGAGGTGTTCAAGACCAGGTTGGAGGAACCCTTGAGTGACCTGTACTAGTGGGAGGTGTCCCTGCCTATGGCAGGGGATTGGAACTAGATGAGGTTCCTTCCAACCTAAACCATTCCATGATTCTATGCTTGTCCCTGCAGAACATGACTATGGGTATCTCTGGCTGGAATAAAGCCCTCGTGGCATAGGCGGTTACTGCTTCAGGAAAAAATTCCATTTTTTTTTTCCAAGCAGGTGATGCAAAATGACTGTAAGAGTAAACTGATAGCAACTGCTCAGTGCCTTCTGCCAAGTGAAAGAAAAATACACTTTAATCCTTTGGGATATGTGTTTGGATGTAGCTAGTCATGGAATATTTATAGGAACCTTGGGGGAAACCTCTGGTGAGAGTTTAGCTTGCAGCCACTACCTGCGGTAGATGTGAACTGTGCTGCTTTTTCTCCTTTCCTGAGGAGAAAAAAAAACCAAATGCCTGTTTTCAATGAGAGTCTTGGCCAGAAAAATGACTTTTCTCTATGATTGTTTTGTAATATTTGTGGGGAGGCAAAACTAAGCAAACTAGATTTGTTTACAACAAATAGGACTTGCTCCTGAAGGCTGTTGTGATGCATCTTTCCAAGTTCAGAATTATGCTAATTGGCTCCCACCCAGCCAACAAAGGGAGCCCCTGTGATATCAGATGTGTCACCTGCTGGAAATGACTATAAGACGGAAAATGTATTCAGCTCCTCAGGGAGTGTTTTTTATCCTTTTAAATGAGTTTTTGTGTGAAGAGGTGTTTGATAGAATATCCCCAGCGTAAGACAAATAGTTTCCCTGAGTTCAGGACTAATTATCCTCAGGGACACAACAGACTGAGCAGCTAGATGAGACAGAAATAAAATGTTATCTTGTGGCTATAGTGGGAAGAAGGCAGTTAAACTCCTACCACACACGATTAGATGACTATCGAGCTTGTTATTGTCAGACAGAAAATGGCCAGATTTCTCATACAGGGACTCCACAAATAACAAAGTCTATGTACACTGCAGAAAGATTCTCCCTGCATATATATGTACATCACTGGCAGCCTTTGTACATATTTCAGACCAAACAGGGTCTCTACACAGTCATAAGAGAGCTTCATGAACATGTGATATTGCACATACTTTTCTTGTTTAGGTAACATATGTTGTTAAAGTCCACATCTGTTACTGTAGGTTGTGAATATGATTTTGTTGCTCCTTACAAGCCCTCATCTCATTCTCAGTTTTGTAATGGTTGTCCAGTCCTTGAGATTTTTTTTTTTTTTGTTCTTGAGTTCTCAGATGTTTTTCATTGATGCTTAGTTTGACATTTATACTTCCATTTGTAACCTGGATCCTCAAAGGTAAGTGTAGGTTGAAATTGTTCTTGTCTGAGAGAAAATGACTAGGAATCTCATGAGACGTTCAGGGAGAACTCAAATTTTGCAACTTAGGGTTAAGATGTTTAGTTGGTTTCTTCTCATCTCCACTTCACCCAAAATTGCTGTTAAAACTAGCTGTAGGTCTACTTGAATAAGAATTAAAAGTTCATATGCTTTTTGAGCTCGAAATAAACATCTGAACTCTAATTCCTAAATTAGATCATTCCTAGTGCAAGCCTTTCTCCAGGAGAAACCCCACCAGGTTGTGCTGCTGGGCAGTGATGTGGGAGGCTCCTGGGGTGCAAAGACCTCAGTTGTGGGGCAAAGCAGGATGGGTGGTGAGCACCAGGACCTGACAACTTGGGAGGAGGCAGTGCACTCTTTACTGTATTTTTTTGAGATTTGCTGCATGTCATATTACTCACCAGTATTGTGCCATGTAGCCTGGAAGTGAGAAAATACTTGAGTTCCAGCCCTAGCTGGGAGGGATGAGCACAATCTCTTGGCCAGCTGAGGGCATGTCTCACTTAAAGTACTGTTTATGTCTGGGGGAGATGTAATTTGACAGCTCGTGCAGCTTCCATGTTGCTTGCCCTATCTGAAGAGTAAATGCTTCCAGTGGAGAAGGAAGTTTCTCACTTGGCTCTTTCAGGTGTCACTTGGAAACTACCTTTTCTAATGAGAGTTTGTTTGTAAAAGTCTACTAAAACTGGGGCTTGTGTGACAGTGTGGAGCTGCAAGAACAAACACTAACCCCAGTGGTCTTCCACCACATCTCCAAGGGCAGGACAAATACATCAGCAATGAGTTTCCTTGAGGGACTGTTTGAAAGTGTTTATTAATGAAGTTGCTGAATAGGGAGACACAAAAAGGAGAAAAGTTCTGTCTCTAGTCAGCAGATTTGTGCTTAGTATGATATTTTTACTAAATGTTGTCTCTGAGTGCCTTTTGAAAGCAAAGTGTGCCTGGGGAAGTCTGAACACAGGACTGGCCGAAGAAGTAACCCTTTCAGCATGACCCTTATGGTAGGCTTAAGCATGCCAAAGCATACTTATACATGTCCTGGCTTACCCAGACATGTTTTTCTGCTCTCGATCCTTCTGTTTTGGGGAGAAGCAATCTTGGGAAAGGGGACAAAGAATCTGGAGCTGCTGGGTCTAAGGACTCTGGCTTGCTCAGACTTCTTTGCATGCTATGGTAAAGAAGGTACACAAGCTCAACTTGCGTATGCCTTGTGCAAGGTCTGTGATCTGCCCTAAAAAGGGTAAAGTAAGCCTATGGCTTCACCTAATGTGGTCAAGCTTGGCCAACTGCCATTCTGATGGGCTATTCTGAGTCCAAAGGCCTCTTAGTCTTGGGCTGTACTGATAAAAGGAGATGAACAGGTGACACAACATGTTCTGCTCTGCTATTGTATTTGTGCCTGCTGCTGCTACTGCCTTATTGTACCCTGAACTGCCTGGAGACTGCCCACCTTCAGTTTACCAGGAACAGGACTCTAAATGCTTCCACATGATTGTCCTGCACAGCCGGGACATTGTGCTGAGACTGCACATTGCAAGACATCCTGCCTAAACCTGAAAGCCTCCTGTCAAGACAGGAAGTCCTGGATACATGGATCAGGACCAGGTCAGAGATTGTCTGCCTCCTTTCCCTAGCACCCGGAAGCCTGGGAAGAATCAGAAGTCTCAGCGGATGACAAGACAGTAACAGAGTTCCCTGAAAGCATTTGGGTATTGTCTGAAGCTGTAGCTAGCCCTGTGAGTCAGGAGATTTTGTGAGTAAATGTTTAAAACCTCTTATGATTCACTATTGCCATAAGCAGAAAGGAGCTCCTTGAATCCATCTAGTGGGCAAGTGGTGTATTGACCGCAAGCGGTGTATTGATTGCAGGAACCTTCTCTTCCAGTTCACTTAATGTTATATATTATTGCTAGTTATTTCTAGACCTTGTTATTCTTTTGTATAATGTTTCCACGACTGTTGTAGAAGAACCTAATTATTATTAAAAATTAGTGTTTGTGGTGGCAAGAGTTCTGAATATCAAATTCAATGAAAAGTATTAATTTTGGAAAAATATTATCTTGCATTAATTAATACCCTTCCATTTCAACCCTCCAGACACTCTAGATGCTGCTGCTGCTGGCAGAATTTGTGTGCCGGCTTGATGCTGATTGGAATATTTTTAATGAAAATAATTAGGCTGTGAAAAGAAAACAATGGTGATGTCTACTTCACTCATAGGCTGGCTGAGATGTGTAAGAACAAGAACACAAACATAGATAAGACACACACAGACAGTCATGCTCTTTGGGAGACTTGTCTTCTCCTCTCTGCTGAGTAACCTATTGTACTTCTAACCCTAGTGGCTGATCCTCCAAACTAACCTTGTGCATAAGGCAAACCCTGGGGCGAAGTAGAGGGGTGGAAGGAAGGTGGAAGGGTGGTTGGGAGTCTCTCCTGAGGACTCTGGTTTCTGGGAGGGGGATTGTGTTTCTGTATTACCTTTAACTTGTATATTTCTGCAAGTATTCATGTATGTTGTGTATATATCTGCTTGCACATTGTGCTAAGCTGTAAATAAAAACTTCATTCAACTTCCAGCAGTCTGGGTGATTTTACAAAATGCAGGGGTGGGGTGTTGGGGGGGTGTGGGTGGGGCAACTCTCAAACCATCATAACTTGGAGAACTGCCTCATCATCCTAAGGATTCCTGGATTTAAATAACTGTGAATGCAAAGGTGGCATTCAGAAATTAAAATTCTCTAAACAGGGTGTTTGCAACTCATGCACTCACATATTGCAGTCACAAAACTATATGAAATTTCTGATTTTTGTCACACTCTAAGGTTAAGATTAAAACACAGTTATATTTGATCCTGCTGACTGAGTTGCAGAAGTAATTTCTCATTCAGTTGAAATAGAAAGCTTCAGAGATTTCATATCCACTGGGATGTAAAGTAATGCATCAATTCCCATTACCTTTGGCTACCAATGAGGGAATTTTTTTTCTTCTTATTTTAGCAAAAAAGGATAATGTGTACAACCTCTTACATACAGCCAGGAATTCCAGAAAGCAAACAGCAAAAGCTAGGCTCTGTCTGATTAGAAAATAACATGTTAGGAAAAAAAAAAGTAAAACAGGCAACAAAAACTTTTGGTCTGCAATTTTTAATGTGAAAGGTTCAAAAGTCAAGACTACTTTTGAGACTGGCCTGTGTTAAGTTACTTTGAACAGCTCTGAGGGAACCTGTAGCCTTTTAAACCTGTTGTTTTTGTACATGTGCATCTGCATTTCTTTTGGGAGTTGCTCTTCTAATTTGCAAACATTTACTAATAGTTTTACAAGGCCTGCAGATGACATATTTTTTTAAGACTTGCAAGCAGTAAAGGAGAGGTTACCAGTCCCTTAAAAAAAAAACCAATGACATAAACTGTTTTAAGTTCTTGTAAAGATAAATTAAGCATAAGAAATGCAAAGAAAAAGGCTGTTTTATTTCCCTGAAACTCCTGCATCAGAACATTTGGAAGAGGAACAGACTTGTTATTAATCAACTGTATTGATTTCTGCCACTAAGAAAAGTGGGAGAAAAAATATTTACTGTTCTAAAGTGCTGGAGCTTTCAATGAGTTCATACCGAAAACTGTCTCCTGCAGTCTTGTCCCCCTAGCTTTTCTTCTGCAGATGGGAAAACTGGAAGAGGTACCAGCAATAATGTGCTTGTAAGCCACCTCAAAGCAAACAACTACATTCTCACCATTAGGGAGAACACACTCACCGTTTTCCATCCATTGCTTAGGCAACAATCTTCATGATTGTGGCAAATCAAGTACCACTGAAATTTTTAAATGGTTGTTGTCATTTTCCAGTCCGGTTTCTCCATGTGGCACAAAATTGGCAGGGGTGAGTGACACACCAGAAGGTTGTGCTGCCATCCATGTGATGCAGATCTGTGGAACAAGACCTGTGAGCCCTGGTAGACAATAGGATGACCGTGATTCAGCAATGTGCCCTTGTGGACAAGAAGCCCAATGGTATCCTGAAATGCTTCAAGTAAGTGTACTCATCTGGAGTACTGTGCCCAGCTCAGGAAGGACAGGGAACTGCTTGAAAAGGTAGAGGAAAGGCCTACAAGGATGACTAGGGGACTGGAACATCTCTTCTAAGAGGACAGGCTGAGAGACCTATGGTTGTTTAGCCTGAAAAAGAAGACTGAGAGGCAGACTTATCACTATTTATAAATAATTAAAGGGTGGGTACCAGGAGAATGGGGCCAGCCTTTTTTCAATACCACCTAGTGACGGGACTGGAGATAGCAGGCACAAACTTGAAAATAGAAAATTCCATCTAGAAGTGAGGAGGAACTTTACTTTGAGGGTAGTAGAGCACTGGAATAGGCTGCCTAGAGAGTAAATGCCATCCTGTGCAACCTGCTATAGCTGAAACACTTCTGACAGGGCTTTAATGGCTTTCTCAGGCACATGGAGGCATAGTTGTTAAAATAGTAAAAAAAAATCAATAGTTGTAATTGATTTGTTTCAAACTCCTTGATATTTAAACTAATTTTAATGGGAAATTATGGTGGTTTCTGTTTAGGAAAAATGGAATGTATTTTTTGGACTTTTTTTGGTTGATTTCTTTTTTCTGCTTTATTTCCAAACATCAAGTGTTAAACATTTGGTGTTTGTTTTCTTAACAAAAGACAAACAAAACCAGGTTCAGCTATTTCACTAAACTCCTAAACATGAAGATCGATGGGTGGATAGATGTATTTCATAGTGTGGTCTTACTCAGAAAAGCAGCTGGCTAATGATGGTGTCTTCTTCCTTAGCATGACCACTACTTGTGCACATTCACTCAGATTCTCAGCTTTATGAAAGAAATAGGTCTGGACTGCTTTTTACTCCTATTATAGAATCATAGAATGGTAAGGTTGGAAGGGACCTCAAGGATCATCTAGTTCCAACCCCCTGCCATAGGCAGGGACACCTCCCACTAGTACATCCCTCCAGAGACAATATAGCTAAGCATCAAATACAGCTAGGAGCTAATGAGCTAGATTTTTTTCAGTAGTAAGCACAGAAACCTCTGCAGCTCGGGACTTCAGTGGGCTACTGATTGCTGCTAATGACAAGGGGGTAGCAATTCCCAATCAATTAGATCTATATAAGTCAAATGAAAACAGTGAACATTGAAAGGTATAGGCAAAAGACTGATTTATCTGGCAAATTGTAGTTTTATTTCTCATGATATCTGGGAAGGGCAGAATTCAGTAGTCAAAGTCCAAGCAGACCTTGAAAGACCAGGGAATAGATCTTTTTCCATGTACACCGAGTTCATTTGAGCCCACAAAACTGTAAGCATGAGACCTCACTGTATTATTTGATAAGTGCTTTTAAGGACAGGAGGTGCAATATAAGCACATTACCAAATAAGCATGGAAAACTTAGAGAAAAAGGATTGTTAACAATCACATCTAACAAAACAGGTTTTTGCTAGGAGAGAATAGCAATTGTTAAAGCCTAATAAAGATGTGAGCCAGCTAAATGCTGCCATATGAAGGATCCGAACAGGACCTAAAGAGTACACTAGCAAAGAAGATAGAGTAATAAATGACTAAATATTTTTTTTTCTTTCTTTCTTTTTTTTTTTTTTTTCTTCTCAGAATGTATCAATATATTTTAAAATGCCTATTTTCTCAAGAAGACTGAAATCTTCTGGATAGACTGAAACAAATAATTTTAGTAGCCATATTTTTCTGTGCTGAAAGAGCCTCATTTCACTCTGTAAATGTCCCTAATCTGAGGTTAACAAAGGAAAAAAACCCAACCATAACACTGCACTTCTCAAAAGAAACCATCCGCAACACCACACTTCTCAACACCTTACTTTTCAAATAAACCTCCAAACAGACTGTTTTTGTATCTGACTTTTAAGTTTTAGTACAATTCTAGGTCTGAGAAATCAAAATGAAACAGTAATGAAATGGAAAACTGAACTTGAAACATTAAATTTAGATTTACCCTTTCAGGTCTGTACTTTAAGATATCATTTATATTCATCTTTTCATTTTAAATTTTTTTTTTCAAACTAATGGTACTTTTAATGCAATTTGGATTTCGCTTTGGAACTAAATGCATGACATATTATATGCAACACTTCTCAGATTTGATTCTTATGGTTTTGGCTCTAAGACTTGAATGTGGAATCATCAGTATTTGTAGCTGCAGTACCTGATAAGTTACCCTAATAGATTTTTTTCTGTAACGTTCCTGAAATTAGCTCATAAATTTGTAAACTCCTTTCAAATAGCTGAAAAATAACTGTTGTGACTATAGAAATCTGAGAAAAGGAGAAGTGATATTTTGTAATTTTTGAACATTATGAAAAGTAAAAATGGGAGAGCCTATAATGCTGTAATTGGAACTGCATCTGCTAAGTCCATTTTTCATTAATAAAGTAATGAAGAGAATGTTAACAGATGACAACTCATGAGCAACAACATCTTATATATATATATATATATAAAAATAAAATCCCTGACATATCAAACTGATATGTAGCTCTTAAATTACTGAATTTATAACCAATAGTAATGATTGCATGACTGAAATACAACTATTTCTCAAAATTATTGAAGAATTTGATAAAATACCTCCAAATTTAAACAATTATTTCTTAGTACCTTGAGTATAAGCATTGTCTCATGCATGGAAAGAGTCTGAATAAATGGTGGTGATTTGCAGCAAAATATTGAATACTGAGAAGCACCAAAGCGAGGTAGTGCTGGGCAGTGTGACATTCTATTTTGTTTACTGTGTTTATTAATGTTTTGCAAGAGAAGTGTAAGCTGCACATTAATTATGTTCCACAGGGACTAAATGGGAAGGAGTAGCAGAGGAAGGACTAATCACTTTATCACTTGCTGGGTGCTTTGATATAATGTAGTGTAGTCCAACTAAAAGTGGAATAAATTTTGCCTCATAGGAAATTTATTTCTTAGGCTCCTATGTAGATCTGTGCTTTGTTCCTTTCAGACACTGTATTCTTATATACCAAGACTACTGGCTCTTCTCATATTCTGAGTGTCAGGAATGCTGGTTCTTAAACTGCTTGCAGATGATGATAAGCACAAATAAAACAACTTTACTAATGATGAAAAGAGGAAGTGAATAACTATTGAGAATCATTAATTGACATAAAAAGGACTAGAAGGGGCTGGCAGAGTAGTGACAGGCTGCTACTGAGCAAAACATGATGCTACAATTTGGCTGCCATATATTTGCAAGGTGTGCTCACTATCATCCTGTGGAGAATGAGAAAACCACAACCACCCATGAAAAAGTCTCACCCACAGGATGCAATATGATGCTGTGCTGATTTTTGTAGGAAAGTTTCTCTAATTAATTGAATTCTATTTCCACCCTTTCAAGGACCTCTTGGCTGTGCACTGAGATGTACATGGGGTTTCTCTATATACAGTATAATGCATACTCTGTGGGTTCTCAAATCTAGGAAGACCAGATGTGGTGCACCTTCTCTTGATTGCCATGTGGGATGCCACTCACTCACAGGGATGTGAGAAAGGAGAAATTCATGACCTTCTTTCAATGTGAAGATCACAAGTGTTCTTTTACTAAGTCTCCCAAATCAGTAGTCAATTTATTCCCTCCATTCTCGCAGACACAAGGAGCACCAGACTCTACCTCTCAATTATGAGAGTGGCATTTAATGGAGTGCTTTGTTTTTTCGTTGATGGAGAACACATCAACCAAGGTGCCTGTGCCATTGAATTCACTTAGCCATGCCTAAGATGCACTTGACAAGATGTCAGTGTGCCACAAGCACCCATCTCATTTTCTTCTGCTTCTCTGCTGCTGCAGCACAAATTACATTACTGAAAACCTTTCATGATTCTTGGACTCAGATCTATCCTGAAAACATTAAATATAGTTTGATTATTAAATGCAGCCCCATGGTCTGATTCAGCATGTCTTTATTGGGCAAACCTCCTCCTGACACTGAACGGCTCCATAAGTGAAGGAGAAGCGGATTTTAGAGGACAAATGGTTTGGAAAGAATAACGGAGGGAGGTCATTCTGTGTGGATGGCTTTAAATTCCTGACTAAAGTGTATAACAATTTTCATTTCATTTTATATAAATCTCCAAGATTTATATGTATATTTTCAAGAAGTATTTCTATATATCTATGTATCTGTATATCTATGTATCTATATATCTGTATCTTGAAGACTTGGAGATTTCAGGCTTTTGAAACAGTTCTCTCTTGCAAGAAAACAAGTCCATTAATTGTGATTTTTGTATCACTAATCCTCTGCTGAGCTAGTCTAGCTCATGAAGGTGGTAAAGGTTTTAAACTGGCAGAGATTTGCCTGAGGCAAGCTTCAGGCATATTGGTATCACAGCTACCTTGCTGCTTTGCCAGCAGAAAAGTAGTACCTTATAGACTGATTAGAGGAACATGGATAAGAGAAGCGGTGGAGGATTCCAGAGAAAATAAACAAATGAAACCTTAAGAAAGAAGCATGTTTTTTTCAGGTGTTTGAGATATAGATAGATAGATAGATAGATAGATAGATAGATAGATAGACAGATAGATAGATAATTTTTTTTTCCCCTGAAAAGGTGTTTTGATGCTCAGTTTTGAGAGTTTGCCATCAACTGATATGCCAGTTTAGTCTGAAATCATGTGACTTGGCAAGTTTTAAATAGAACCGTTCCTGGTTTTCTCTCATGTGAATGAGATGCCTTATACGTGAAATCAAAGATATTTCTTGTGGAAATCATAGTTTTATATTAAGTTCTTAACCACACAACCGAAGTGGGAGTGCATTGTGTACCTATTTCTTGATGACACAAGTAGCAGCATGAGGCATTTCTGAAATTTATATCCAGATTATGATTTTAAAAAATCTGGTGATCCCTCATGGTGCTCTTTGATTAAGATCTAGAATTCTTTGTAGATGTAAACATACCTTTTATTTTTCATTTTCCAGTAACCACTGAAAGATTATCAATAAAAAGGAGAGAAGCTCTTTCAGACCATTGTATGCAGGGTGGATAAGGGACAACAGACATTAGTTGGATTGAGAGGTTCAGATGGCATCTAGTCAAGCAAGAGAGCAGGCCAACCAGAAAGACTATGCAGTCTCCAACCTTGAAAGTTTTCAAGACTCAACTCGAGACAGCTGATCACAGAATCATGGTATGGTAGAGGTTGGAAATGACCTCTGGAGATCATCTAGACCAGCCTCCCTGCTAAGGGAGGTATGCCTAGATCAGGTTGCACAGGCACGCATCAAGGAGGGTTATGAAAGTCTCCAGAGAAGGAAACTCCACAACCTGCCTGGACAGTCTCTTCCAGTGCTTGTCATCCTCAAAGTAAAAATACTGCTCCATCAGTTCAAGTGAAACTTCCTGCATTCAAGTTCGTTCCCATTGTCCCTTGTCCTACCACTACGCACCACTGAGAAGTGCCCAACCTCATTCTCATGACATCTGCTTTTTAGATATTGCTATGCATTTATATAATCCCCTCTCAACCTTCTCTTTTCCAAGCTAAAGAACCCCAGACTAGTAAAATTTGAGACAAAACAGGTAAACTGGAGTTTATGCTGATAAACTCTCTGATGTGTTACACTTATTCCTCTGGGGCCTTTTTCTTTGAAATCTTACACTTTTTTGATGACATGTCTTACCTGTGTTTTTGACTTTTTCCTTTGAGTGGAAGGGACATTCAGGTCCCCATCTCAGAGTTTTTGTCCTCTTCCATTTTACTTATGCCAGTTGAACTATGATTTCCACTTATCTTGGCAACCTCCCCAGATCTACTCTTCTTCCTTTGGTTCCACAGGCAATGCTAATAAACCATTTGCTAAGAACATCTTTTGCAGCATCTCAAACAAAACAGTGTGCACATGCAACTCAGACAGCCAACTGAGTCCTAGGCTGCATCAAGAGAAGCATGGCCAGCAGGGCAAGGGAGGTGATTCTGCCACTTTACTCTGCTCTCGTCAGACCCCACCTGGAGTACTGTGTGAGGTTCTGGAGCCCTCAGCACAGGAAGGACATAGAAGTGTTGGAGCGGGTCCAGAGGAGGGCCACGAAGATGATCAGAGGGCTGGAGCAGCTCTGTTATGAGGACGGGCTACAAGAGTTGGGGCTCTACAGCCTGGAGAAGAGAAGGCTTCAAGGGGACCTGATAGTAGCCATCCAGTATCTGAAGGGGGCCTACAGGAAGGCTGAGGAGGGACTATTTACAAGGTCTTGCAATGACAGGACAAGGGGCAATGGGTTTAAACTGGCAGAGGGGAGATTTAGACTAGATGTTAGGAGNCTATGACAGGGGGTTGGAACTAGATGATCCTTGAGGTCCCTTCCAACCTTACCATTCTATGATTCTATGATTCTATGAATATCTTCAGGACGTCCTTTGAGAAGGCCACCACACCCTTATGTACCCCAGTTTTCTTGTTTCTTTATAAATCCCTGTCCTGAATTCCCATGCAGGACTCAGACTTACTTATTTCTCTGAAAGACAACATAATTCCAGCTCTTACTCCACCGAGTTTAGTGGATTTACTGCTGGAACATGAATATCTTATTGTCTTTCGATAGTACTAAAATAACTGCAGTTTTATGAGCTCCATGTTTAGAGATTGCCATTAAAACCCCAGCACTTTAGTGCCCTCTGATATTTGAGCTTTACTCTGGTATTTGTATTATCTTCTATAGCGAGAGCAAGAAATACTGCAGTAAATACAAAACTTGAGGTACTGTAAACATTAAATGTATTTTAAATGACCCACTGCAGACTGACAAGAAAGATATAATTAATACTTCACTCTATAAACATTGATCCAAGACTATGTCCCAGGAAAATGAGAAAGCAGCAGCATTTTTCTCTGAGAGAAGTTGCCTCTTGCGTGAATCAGTTGCCTCTGAAATGTCCAATGTTTAGGTTACTCTGCGGTTGCTGAGCTTTGGTGGCAGTATTACAGCTCATTTCTACTGTCCCCATTTGCTATTAGGGGAAGATCATCTTCACAAGGACCTGGCCTTGTGAAGGGAAATGCACACCTCTAAATTGGGGTTGCTCCATGCCTGAAGAAAAAGTGCATTTTTTGAGGTATTCCACCAAAAGTTCTGAGTAACTGTAACTCCTGCTTATTTAATTATGAAGTATAGACAGCACCTTCAGATGTTTAAACCTGACTATCAGTAGGAATGACTAATTTTTAAAACTGCTGGAATAGGTGGAGACTTAGGAAAAATTCCCAAGACTTTTGAAAATAGCAAGGAACTTTGCAAATGTTCTTCATAAAAGGATTTGTGCATGTATTTTTTCTTTGGAGGCATGACAAACCAGCTGAGTTAGATAAGGTAAAAAGTCCTGTTTAGGAATGAACTGCTGACATGCAGCAAGTCCTCTTCCCTTTGTTGATGCAAGAATGTCTGCTATGGTCACAAACCCTAGAAAAGTTACAGAATTATTCTACCTATACTGAATGTGTGAGGGAGAGAGAAAGGAGGTGTTAGTCCTCTAAGCCTCCTTTCTTCTGCTGGTGGTGCCCTTGACTGTCATAAATAACACTGTATTCTGCAATGCAGCTGTGCGTATAGCTGTGTACACCCCCATTCATGTTTTTTGTCTTCTACCTCATATCGCGTTGTCCTGGTAGGGCATAAATCCTACCAGGCTGGTTTAAACCCTTGCTCTCCTCCTCCTGTTGCAGGTCTGGGAGTTGTAGTAGACTGAGCAAAACAAAACCTTGGGGCTAGGAACTTAGCACCACATGTAGGGTGTCTGGTGCAGTCCCTTCGTGGTCCTAGAGGCACAAAACTTTGAATTCATTGGAGAGAACAATAATGATAGTGCATGTTGGCCAGTTTAATTTTCAAAATGGTCTATTTAATGGGGGGTGGTTTAGAAGCTGCACCTTTCTTGCATCGCCACCTTTCAAGCAAACCTTTCCTGATGACTGCATCGCCTTGACCTCTGCAGGGAGCAGTACCCCTTAGTGGATCATTACCTGGGAATCACTGTGGCCATGTGTTTGCAACTTGAACTGGCTTGGCAGCAACTCAGCTTTTCTCTTCCTCTCTACCTGGAATATTTTGTGTTTTACCACGGGATCATTATCATGAGTTTTGGAAGCGTTCTTGTATGGGAAACTTAGGGACCAAGGTCCCTGAGTTGATATTAAGCCTCTATAAGCACAGTTAGAATTTTTCCTGTTTTCGTGTTCCTATTTCCAAGTTCTGATTGTTTAAACTGTTTAATCTGTGTTCATAAATATCCTTTGTACAACTATTTCCTGTCAACCAAAAACCCAAAGAATCTCAGGAAATTTTCCCAAATTTTTAAATATTACTAATAATGCATATTCACACAAATAATAATAATAACTCATAACTGATTATTAATATCACATCACACGTGGATGTCACCTAGACCTGTTAGCCTCTGAGGATCGATGTGCTATCATGTACTCGCCTCCTCCTGTAGCAGTACTGGCTGCTACAGTCCATGCCAAAATCAGCATCCAGACAGTCATAACAGCATGTGTTAGCAGTTGGACAAGTTTAGTAGTGCATGGTGAACCCTCTTACCCATATTTGGGTTCGTCCTGTGTCCTAGGTTTACCTAGCTTTGCCAACTCTGGTTTACCCCATACTATACCACTGTGAGATGGGATTTGCACAGAGATTAAAAAGGGCTATTGTAGTGCCTCACTGTTTCATAGATTGGGTTATTAGCAATTCCATGGTGCTAAGAGGTTCTGTGAAAAGCAAATTAAAACAAAATTTGGTTATAGAGTGTAGCAGTTTGAGAGATAATGCTCTATTTTGGTTCTAAATTATAAACAAGAAAGAGGAACTTTCTGGACATTCTTTTGAATGTAGACTGAATGAACAGGGCGTTGGTCCTGAAAAGAAAATTATGAAGTCTGTATCATACATTGGTTTCCTAATTGGTATAAAAAGACAACATTTAACAATTTCTCACTCTCAGTTCCCTTTGCCTTCTGCCTTCCATCTCCTCTGTGCATGACTGAATAATAACCTCACTGACCAGATAACACATGAAGCCTTGGTGGGTTTCTATCTGGGGAGAGAGAGGAAAGTGGCATTGGCCCTTTGTGGGCTTTCTTTGTCCAGTACGGGGGAGGATTTGACTTCTGTATTATTTCTAAATTGGAGATAATTGTAAATAATTGTAAATATATGTAAATATATTTTGTATATATGCTTGTAAATTTAGCTGGTTGTAAAATACAACTTACTTCCAAGCTGTTTGAGCTGGTCTGGTCAATTTTATTTGGAGGAGTAATTTCCCAACCCACCACACAGAGGAACGTTTTATAAATAGAGTACTTGTTTCTGCTCAGGTGTATCAGTAGTGTCAGGAGTGGGAATAAATGAAAGTATTTCTCCTGATTTGAACTGGCCTCTTTTGTGGTAGTTTTAATTCAGGGTCGTGAAAGGTAATTGGAAAATTTTGATGCTGAAATGAATCATAGAACTGTAAGGGTTAGAGGGCATCTCTGGAAACCATCTAGACCAACTTCCCTGCTAATGGAGGTACACCTAGATCAGATGAACACCAGCACTCCCAACTCCTTTTCCACAAGGTCAGCCCCTAACTTGTACTGATGTAGGGGATTTTTCCTCCCCAGATGCATGTCTCTACATTTTCCCTTGTTGAACTTCAGGAGGTTCACCTTTGCCCAGATTTCCAGCCTAGCCAGGTCTCACTTGCATGGCAGCACAGCCTTCTGGAGTGTCAGCCACTCCTCCCAGTTTTGTATCTTCATTGAATATGCTGAAGGTACACTCTGTTCCTTCATCTGGGTATTGATGAATGTGTCAAACAGATTGGACCAATTACTGATTTCTGGGGCCAGTGCTAAGTAATGGACAAGGCGAAAGAAGGACAAAGTGACAGTAAAACTTTCCTGTAGTATTTGGCAATTAAAGGAGAATCAGACCATGATTCAGGCAACCCTTCTTGAGAAAGAGAATACGGCCCTGCTGACAGAGGTTGCAGAGTTGCACAAGGAAGTGGGATGATTAAATGACATTGTTTATAAATGCAAGACCAGATAGACCCTTGTAAGCACAGCTTGTTTTCTTTCTAGGGCTCGTTATTTTAGTCTCCTAGACTTCTCTGCCTTCTGTAGAGACTCCTGGAAATAAACTTTGGGGGCTTTGCTATTCCTCATATACTCATAAAACCTCCCACAACAAACCCTGTTCCTGTTGGCACAACTTGTTCTAGCCCTTTCTCCATCATTGTGTTACCCAAAATAATGGTGTCCATATTTACAGATTTGTTTTTAATGCTGATAGAAGATTTTCTGATACCATGCAATGTAGCAGATTCACTTGTCTGGAGAAGTAGATGTGGATCCTTCTTGACTGGGCAGGGCTTTTGCTATCTGTTCTAAACTCCATTTTAAGTGCAGAAATAACCTAGGAGACTTTCCTCCATGAAAACATTTTAGAGAGGTCTAATTTTCAGAAGTATGGAACAAGTTTGGGAAACCAAACAGCTAAAGAGCATCTCAGAGGATGTTCTCTGTGGATCTACCACTAGACCATAGGCTTTTGAGGAGCAGTATCTATCTGTATCTCCTTTGTTCATATGCACAAACTGGTTGGTAGAATTAATGACACGGTTTTTCTAGAATCAAAAAAAGATCAGGACTGGAGACGCTTTATTCCAAACCAGTGAAAAAGAATTACGAAGAGCATACTTGTAATATAGAGTAACCAGCTACAGAAATGGCTGAACTGGGTGGGTAGGCAGTGCAAACACACCTAAGAACTTTCTGAGATATATGGGTACTGAACAACAGCATCATTGATTTTTTATAATTAACTATACAGTTATATGCAAAACTATTTGTGTGTCTTGAAATTAGGAAACATAATAAATGGAAATGGCATTTGAATGTTACAATGAGCTTAATCATCCCCAGTCATTAAAGAAATTCTGTATGTAAGTGTGTCTGTGGGCATCCACATACATTTAGCAACTTCCAGAACCCATCTGACTGACTTTATTGCTTCTTCAAAGAGTAGAGAGTGTCTTTTAAATCTGTTATGACACATTTATTTTATTTCATTTTTTAAAAAGAAATATTCTTCTTTTAAACTTCACAAATCCCCAAAATTAACGCTCAGAGGTCATTTGACATGATTTAAAAGTTGAAAACAACTGCAGCAGCAAATGCAAAACCAGTAATTTTATCTGAATTAGAATATAGAGAAAAATATTTCTGTTGCAGGCAAAAATCTCAGCTGTATCATGTTCCCAGC
Organism: Eubucco bourcierii; assembly: GCA_013396675.1. NCBI lineage: Eukaryota > Metazoa > Chordata > Aves > Piciformes > Ramphastidae > Eubucco > Eubucco bourcierii. The sequence continues at coordinate 532,843 of VWZE01013589.1, forward strand.
GCTATTCCTCTCTCGTTGGATGCCTGAAGAAAGATACTTGGAATATGAAGGAGAGAAAAGCTAGTTCAAGTTAATATTAACCAAATGTGAGAGGAGAGAGTGATTTCTGAAGTTGTAAACGCTTTTTGGAAAGGACTACGACAACTTCTTTCTTATGAGCAAATAGTAGACATTTTCGCCTCATGCGTCTTACTAAAAGCTTCTCTGGCAAGGTAATGGTTTGAGCCTCTCCTTGTCCTAATGGAGAAAATTTATAGTTTGAGTATCAACTCCATCCAGTTCTTCTGTCAAAGCCTTCCCAAGTTCTGGCATTTAAAGGCCAGAAAAGCCTACAGTGACCTTCTAAATAAAGCAAGTTAATGGAATTCAGTCCATTGATGTCTACATAAGGTCCCTAACTTCTGTTCAAGCATAGATTTTAGCAGACATCTGCTGTAGTTTTAAACACACCAGAAAATGAGAAATTCACTGTATCCTACAGGAAACTGTTCATATAGTTATCTCTTCTCTCTGAAAAGCAGGTATTTCATGTTATGTTTGAACACTTTTAATTTCAGTTCCCTGGTGTTTTGTATTTCATTATCCAAAGATATTAACAGGTACTCAATATTGGGCTTAGACAAGATCATTGGAGCAACTGTTGCCTCAGCTGCTCACCCATTGCCTTCCCAGGAGTTGCTGCCTAACAGAACCAGGATCATAGAATCATAGAATGGTTTTGACTGGAAAAGACCTGTAAGATCAAGTCCAGCAATCGACCTAACACCACCTTTAAACCACATCCTGAAGTGCCATGTCCACACATTTCTTGAACCCTTCTAGGGATGGCGATTCCACTACCTCCCTGAGCAGCCTATTCCAATGCCTGACCACTCTTTCAGTAGATTTTTTTTCCCTGAATATCCAGTCTAAGCCTCCTCTGCCACAATTTCAGGTCATTTCCTATCCCATCATCTGACACTAGAGAGAAGAGACCAAGCACCACCTCACTACAACCTCCTGTCAAGGAGTTGAGGAGAGCAATGAGGTCTCCACTCAGCCTCCTCTTCTCCTGTCTAAACAATCCTAGTTCCCTTAGCTGTTCCTTGTAAGACCATTCACCAGCTTTCTTGGCCTTTCCCAGACAACCTCCAACGAAACAATGCAGTCAAAGTCTTGCAGAAGTGAGTCAGATCCCTTCAAGTAGTAGCTGCCAACAGGGAAACTTCACATGGTAATTCACATGGTAGTGATGAGATTAGAGGTAGAGGTACGTTGATAGCTACAGTGGTGCCTGAGCATGGACAGGTGGGATCTGCCCCTAGGGTTGGAGTAGAGATTGAGAAAAGAGTTCCCAAAGATCAGGGTAAGGGAAAATCAATAAGTCAGCTCCTATAATGGTACAACTGAAATGCCTCTACACTAATGTTTCTGTACAGCCTGCCCTAGGTGATCCTATTTTGGCAAGAGGGTTGTACTAGATGATCTCTCTCCCTTCCAAACACATTCCAACCACATTCTGTGATTCCTCTGCACTGAGGTCAGACTGACAGGTCTGTAGTTCCACAGATCCTCCTTCCAACCCTTCCTGTAGATGTGCGTTATGTTTACCAATGTCCAGTCAACAGAGACCTCCCCATTTAGCCAAGACTGCTGGTAAATGATGGAAAGAGATTTGATTAGCACTTTCTTCAGCTCCCTCGGTACCCTTGGGTTTATGCCATCTGACCTTATAGATATGTGTATGTATAAGTGGTGCAACAGGTCACTAACCAATCTCCTTTTGGAGTGTCAGGGCTTCATTCTGCTCCTCACCTCTATATTTCATCTCAGGGGGCTGGATATGCAGTAAACAACTGGTCCTGCTACTAAAGACTGAGGCAAAGAAGGTATTGAGTACCTCAGCTTTTTCCACATCCTTGATACCTACATTCCCCACTGCATCCCACAAAGGGCAGAGGATTCTCCTTTTTTTGTTGCTAGTTTATTTGTAGAAGCATTTCTCATTCTCGTTCTCTTTAATCAGTGACAGGTTACAATGATAAACTGATCCTGGGCTGCAACTTTCAAGAAACAAAGACCAAACTGGTTCTTGCTGAAGCCATATAGTTTGATCTGCTGTTGCATGCATATCAGTGTTTTAATGCACTAGACTGAGGTACTTCTTATCTCCATGGATGAAGTTATGATCAAATATCTTCCTAATCTTCTCTGTGAATAGATTGACCTCTGAATATGTCACTGTAAAATGTGCATTTGAGACTTTAAGTAATTTTGTAACTCTTTTTTTGAGCTGCATTTCAGTATGTGGAGATGAGACTTGGATAATCATTCCCAAGCAATCATTCTGCAAGTTGTATTAATCTACATAGACCTCTTTTAAGTGAAAAAAATGGGAGTCCATCACACAGAGGCTTGTTTCCAAATAAATATTCCAATCCTGACTCAATGCCAGACTTTTCCAGGCAAGTGTGCGTAAGAAAAATGTCTTATTTTAACCCTCCACTTAAATATCTCTGAGAAACAAAAAACAAATAACAAAATTAGGACAATGTTAATAACATTTTTTCCCTTTGTTTTTCACTGCTGGAAATTGTTAGCAATATGAATCTTTAGCATTGAAAACACATTTGTATTTGAAGTATTTGGGGTTTTGTAAAGTTTATTCCAAGAATAATCCAGCAGTTTAAATCAGCATATTGGGATGGTTCATTTCCACATAGAAGTTCACCAGAGTAGCTGTAATACATTGTCTATGTATGCATGAGAATGTCCAATATGTGCATGCAAACCCATGTTGTTTTTATGGCACCTTGTCATGCAGTGATTCAATAAGTCAGCATTGTAGTCTGAATTCAAGTTATTTTGCACTGAATTGGAAATCAGAAGCATGAACTACCTTGCATTGCTGGAGTAGGTGAAGTTCATTAATGTTCATTTTGGGAATGATTTAATGATGAGCGGTTGATACAGTGCCAACTCATGATCAGCTCAATATCAACTCATTAGCAGGAAGCTGAATTCTATTTGAGTTGTTCTGAGACTTGTACCTCAACCAGTACTTAACAGAGAATCACAATTGTGTTAAAAGAAAAAAAACCTTAGTTGTAAGAAACAGTTTTGATTCTTCTTTTTTAAAATAAGGTGAGAGTTTATAAATGGAATGTTGGAGCTGCCTTGAAATTACTTTCCAGGAAATCTCTCACCCTTAAAAAATACAAGAATAACAAGGTGTGTCAACGTCTTTCTCATATTGACAGAAACCCACTATTCTTTGTAACTGCTAGAAGCTGCTTATGTAGAAGGCCTGATATCTTACACTTTTAGTTCTATGAAATCAATGCTGAATTTAATTTAAACCCAGTATACAAAAACAAATCAGTGACACCGTATCAAAAGCACAGATTACAGCTGGTCTCAATCAGTTTATGTGCAACATTCAGTGCACTTGAAAGCACACCACCCACAGCAACATCCTCCAGCTTCCAACACTACCTTCCTTGAGTTCTTTTCCTCTTTTAGAGTGTGTTCTGTAAAAACAGACGAATAATCAGACTTAATATTTGTGATTCACTTCATCTATAATCTTGGGTCTCAGACACTGAGTTCACATTTTTAAAAGCTATTCCTTTGTTTCTTCATTTATTGCTGTGGACTCCAAACAATGGGATCCATAGATTCCATTGATTTGGCACATACTTTGCAGTTCCTAAGACATTTAGACCCCATAGTCTTGCTTCTCTTTCCAAATATCTTATTTAGGGATCCCAAATACCTGAGATTATCTTTTAGTGGTTAGTTCAACCAAAGCACTGATACATTGACTGAATTTTGTCTGTTCTCATTTATCTGCTTAAACAAGCAAGAAGTACTGAAAGACAACAACATTGTTGATTGATTTGACTTGGTGGCATTTGATGCAATCCATAAGGGCCAGAAAGTCAGCATTAGGCTTGCAATCACAAGACATCATATCCAAAATCTCAAGGAAAAGGAAAACTGTTGGTGCTAGGCAGAAATTCAATTCCTGTAGTAAAGAATCGTTTGTTTTAGTTTATTAACCCAGGTGACGGAGATGAAGGCAATGCCAGTAAATCAGCTGACAGCAAAAAAACTTAGCTCCAAAAAAATAATTACCAATTGGGATCTGGCAGTTTCACACCTAGTAGTTTAAAAATACTAATAAAAATAGGAAAACCTATGACAGCAAACTGATTTAAACAAAACTGAGCAAACCTCTATTATTTGTACTGTGCAGTTTTCTGCTTATTAGAAATGATCCACAAGAAAACTTGGTAGTCTGAAGGTCTCATTATTCTAATGGATGTTTTAGACTGTCCATGCCCAGACCTGGACATTGCAGATGTCCTATTTTTCCCAGACAAGTCAAAACAGTGGATTCTCGGATGGTTTTTTTTACCTCTTAAGTGCCTAGCCAGCTCTTGGAAATTAAGAAGAGATAGCAGAAGCTGCTGCATCATACTTTTGATGCTGAAGAATTGAAGTTTCCCTTTGCAGGCAAGTTGGAAGCTGTGGAAGAAATGGAAAGAGAGGGGACAAGCTGAGCCAGGAGATCTCAAAGAGAATACGTGGGAACTCCTTGCTGAATTTTTGGATAACTATATTGATTTTAAGCAGCATGGGGAAAAAAAAAAAGTTTTTCTTGTGGTATATTGTATTTGTTCAAGTAGATCCATTAAAAGCATGGTCACAGTAAATTTGTGAGTCATCTTGTGACCCGTGCTGCTTTTCTTGCCTTCTTCACTCTAGTCAAACTTTAAAAGCTATCCACATTATTGCCAAATGCTTCTTGCAGCTAAGTAGATAAATGCAGCACATCATTTCCTCTAAACAAGTGAACTACAGGTTCTTTCTGCTGGAAGAACTAACAAACAATTTCTGTACAAGGCAGCAGTTTGTTTTCATTGAGATTGGAATAGAAGATTCAGACAAACTCTGCAAATTGAAATAGTTTTGAGAACAGAAGAATGGGAAAACTAGGAACTTAGTGTTTGATTGTGTACCAAGAATGACTGTTGTATTTTGCCAAACACTTTAATGAAGAAATTATCAATAAACATTTAGGATTGTACTTTCAGGGGAATTGTAACTAACTTAGGGGTACAAAGTATATGGGACTGGAGGCAGTGAAAGGCAAGCTAATGAAGAAAATATAGTGTTACAAACTAGGTAAACTGTGAAGGGAAAGAGAGGCTATAGAGTTCTATGCTACAAACCACCTCTGTTGCATGACTTACACATTTTCTCTCATTTGAATACTTGTATCTTGTACCTGGATCTCTTTTAGACCATAGAAACTACCTAATAATTTTTAAGAATAAGCAGATCTATGCTTATAGCTGTCTTCTTCCCATGCTTAAAGTATGCTGTTTTTTTAAGAAATCACATATTTGTTGTGATTATAGGTATTATGGTTTCTTGTGGTCTGTTAGATGCTGTAGATACAGAGCTGATGACCCAGCTATAAATGGTATGTGGATGTGGGAGCTAGGGCTCCAGAAAGCCAGAGGCCATCATACCTCATGTCTATCAAACATTGTGCAGGGCAGCTTGGCTTGGCTGCACCTTTCACCTTAGCTTCATCAAACAATATTGTTTTCTTGTCCACTGCAGGAGGCTCTCCTAAATGAAATTAAATACTGCTTTCTTTAGTTTCCTTTTTATTACTCTTTTTATTCACAGCAATGCAAACAGAATCTCCTGCAATCGTTCTGCTATTTTCCTTTTCTCCTTTATAATTTTTAACATTTTCACTATCCCTGTTGTCTTGAACTGGATGGAGGTATCAGCATTTCCTGCTTGGTAACACTTGCAAAATGAAAGCATGTTTTACAACGTCTTACATCTTTTCTGCTGGATTTGGTTCTGACATAAGTTGATGGGACAAGCTGTCATTTGTCACTCTCATTATGTTTCCTTGTGAATGGATTCTTTGGCATCTTTTTGCCCAAAGGATAGTCAGACTTTCTTCTCCTGCTTGCTCTAATTTTTTAGATTTTCCTTTTAGTGCTTATTGCTCTGCTTATGTCTGATGCGGAAAGGCAGTTACTATCCTTTAGAAATTTGCAATAGGCTTAACCTAGGGCACTGACACAGGCATTTTTGTGATCCAAGACAGACATTAAACATCTGAGGTGGGAGCAGGGGGTGATCGTGTCTATGAAAGAAGCTGCTATATGGCGAAAACCTTAGCTAATTATCTCTGGGTGAAGAAATTGTCAAGGTCCACCAGCTGAGACATTGGAGGGTGTTACCTGAGCAGTTCCACAGGCCTCAGGCAGTGAGCCAGCGCAGTTTCCAGTCTCTGCCAGCTCTTTAGCTGCAAGTTACTAATACGACACATCCCTCATGATTTCTGTCCTCTAAAGCCAGCTCTGGATTCAGTCCCAGATTCAAGCTCCTACATCATGCATTTTTTTCCCCAGATATATATATTTTTTTTTTTATTAGCAACAAACCGGAAGACACAAAAGCCCAACCACTTCTTTCTGCTTAAAAACCACACATGATTGACATTACAGCACCTGCTTTGGTGTACAACAATACTTGGTGAGAGGTGCCAGCAAACTGGTAAACTCACTATGGTGATCATGCTACAGCCCAGAGATCCATGAGACCCTTTCCAAATCACCTTGTAGGAGATCTGTGTGAGAAAGATGTGGCAGCCCAAAGGCTGCACTTTCAGGGAAATGCCCCCAAAGGCTTGAACAAGCATTGAAATAAGTGGAGAGGAAAAAAAAGTTTGCCTAGAATTTGCTTAGCTGGAACAGGCAAGTAATCACCAACAGTAATGCTTACTTGGGGGTGACAGAAGCAGTCTCAGCACAGCATCCCCTGGCACCACTTCTGGCAAGAGTAGCTTAATGACCTGTGTAGTGGGCTTCTCACTAGTACAACAAACACACATTCACATTGTTAAAGGACACCTCTTCAGTTGTGTAAGACAACTCAAAGCTTTTTAACCAGGAAAAGCCCAGACAATGTTGACATCTCCAAAGGTGGGAGAAAAAGCAACTGACACAAGTGAGCACAACAGCAGCCCAACCAGCCAAAAAACTCAGCATCTGTCCCATACTGACCATAGATCTCACAGAGTAGTAAGACACCCGAGGATGTTCCTTCCTTTCCCTGGCTGGTGGAAAGAGGGGACTGGGCAGAGCCCAGACAGAAACAGAGTGCTTATCAGACCATGGGTAACAGAAGCATGCAGGTTGAGCAGAGATCTCATGGAGGAAAGTCGACCTGCACTGGCATTGGCGTTTACACTGGAGGACTGTGACATGGGCTGAAGGCAGTGCTGGAGCTACATCACTTAGTTTTGAAGGGGACGGGAAGCAGTCACCAACCTTTATGACAGCTGAGATGGGACAGCCCAAAACAGCCTTGCAGCTGTGTGAACTGCTGCTGCATCAAAACATTGTTCACCTTCGTTTTCTGCAGTGTGGCTCTCTGTGAACTTGTTTTTCAGTGAAGGATGAATGCCTGCCTCAGTCTATAGTATCTACTCAACTTTTCCTCTCTGAAAACTACTTCACAGGAAATTTCACAGTGGTGACAGAAGGAAGATGGAGCCATGTTTCCAATCTGGCTTCAGTCACAGTCCTGTCACCCACAGTGTTTGTAACAGCCTAGAAGTTTTGAACAGGAGTGTTCTTTTCATCACTCTTCATAGCCCCTAGAAAAACATTCTACACATGATTTTCTGTCAATACAAAGACGCTGTATGTAGGCACTGCCTGCTCCCCTCGCATCTGTGTGCATTGTGCCTATTCAAGTGAAAAACTGCTGGTTGCCTTCTATATAGGCAGCAGTGGCACCAGGTGGCAATAGGTCTCTCACCTGAAGTAATTGTTTTCAACCATGGAAACAGATGGACCTACTTGTGATCTTTCCATCCTTGGGCTATTCATTACTCATTCTCAGTAGAGGGCCGTCCAGCCTACAGTTGAACCTGGGAAAGCCTCTTGATGATCCTGGTTTGGGTCACTTTGTTTGCTGTTCTGTATTGAGTGTGGCTAACCTGACTAGGATGTGATGAGAATTTCCCTTGTATCCTATTTTACCGGCTTTATTGTGTTAGGATCTTCAGCAGGGGCACAATTAATGATGTACATAAGTAATGTTTATACTTGTACAGCTCTTTCTGCAATAAGTGACCATGAGCTAAGAAACAAAAGAATTTGATCCATTTATTATTTCAGTTTTTTCTGAATACACTGATGTTGATATTTAACCATGCTTTTGACTTTCCAGTGCCTAGAGTTCTATAACATTTGAACATATAGACTTGCACTTGGGAGTAGACTCAATGCTTGGTTCTTTCTCTACCATTATGGTTTTCAGCCCAGGGCAAGGGTAACATATAACTGTACCAGTTTCTGTTAACTCTGTCAGATTAGATTATAAATTTATAAAGGATTAGACTATAAGATGGTAAAGATTGTGTTGTTGGTATCCCTTGAGGGTGGGTGACAGCCAGTGCTGCCATCAGGGTCACTGATGAGGCAGAGGCCTCACAGCCCTGCTGTGCACCCAGAGTTGACAGTTGGGTTAACAGTATAGGAGGGAGAATGTTGTAAAGTAATATTGAGACCTTTTGAGCTAGCAGAATATATCAGTGCTCCCAACTGCCTATTAGCCAGAACAACAATCCCTGCAGCTTGCTTGGAGGAAGTTCCCTACTTGGCTCCAGCTGGACCAGGCACCTGAGCCCTCCGCTGATGCTTTTTGATGATATGGGTAGCTGTAAACTGCAGAAGCTCATTAATTTTTTTTGGTGAACACCAGGACTAGAGGCCAACATGATTTTGTGTCCTGAGGGTTGGTCCCTCAGCCGTATAGTACATCACTGTAGACCTGCAGGCAAGCAGCCTCAAAAACTGAGTACTATTTCCACCATTTTATATGTGATATTTCAGAAAATAATATTAACACATGAAAGCGTAAGTATGACCACAGACTACTAGATGCTTTTCTATTTAGATACCCAGGGGGAGAAAGTCTGCATTTTCTCATGCATGTGTATTTCTGAGTGCAATGGTGCAATAACGTTCTCTGTCTACAATTAGATACAAGCTTTTGTTTGTAATAGTATGCAATTTTTGATACAATCACTTTTCTGCTTTGTGGTAGCTTTCCAATTTTTACTGTCACTGCTTTGTTATGGGTCAGGTTGTAATCTTTCTGAAGAAACTCAATGTCTCAGAAAAATTAATGGGGCTATCAAAAAGCAGCAATCTTATTTTTTAGGCATACCTGTGAATCTCAAACTTCTCTTAAGTCCTTAAAGGGTCATTCCAAACTCAAGGGCGGAAGCCTTGATTGCATTGCCTCAATAAACTGGCCGATATATAGACATACTGAACCTGGCAAGTGATTGTTCATTAATCCTGAAACCTGGCCAAGTGTTAAGGAGGGGTAAGTAATTAATGTGAGAAGATCTTTTCCAAAACTAATATTTTTTATTAATATCCAATATTCAGAACTCGTATCACCCCAACCACTAATTTTAATAATAATTGGTTCTTCACACAGTCATGGAAACTTTATACAGATAACAACACAGAATCTGAAAATAACTAGCAATAATATGTAACATTAATTGAACTCAATTGAACTGGAAGAGAAGGGTCCTGTGGTTAGTGTATCACTTACAGTAAATACACCACTTGATGGACTCAGGGAGCAACTTTCTGCTTATGGAAGAAGGCAATGGTGAATTACAAGAGGCTTTAAGTATTTACTCAATTATGTCCTGACTCGCAGGGCTAGCTACAGCTTCGGATTGTACCCAAATGCTTCTGATTCTTCCCAAGCTGCTGGGGAAAGGAGGCAGACAATCTCTGACCCGGTCCTGATATCTCTGGATGATCTGTGTATCCAGGACTCCCTGTCTTGGCAGGAGGCTTCCAGATGCAGGCAGGGTATCTTGCGATGTGCAGTCTCAGCATGGTGTCGTGCTGGCTATGCAGGCCGGTTGCTTGGAGGCATTTAGAGCCTGTTCCTGGTAAACTGGAAGCAGGCAGTTTCCAGGCAGTTCAGGATGCAATAAGGCAATGAGGAATGGCAGCAGGCAGTAGCAACAGCAGAGCACATTGTGTCACCTGCTCATCTCCTTTTATCGATACAACCTGAGACTAATGGGCCTTTGGACAGAGAATACCAATCAGAATGGCAGTTAGCCAACCGTGACCATTTTAGGAGAAACCACAGGTTTGCTTTTCCCTTTTTAGGACAGAACACAGGCCTTGCACAAGGCATGCACAAGCTGAGCACGTGTACCTTGTTTACAACAGGATGCAGAACGAGTCTGGGCAAGCCAGAGTCCTCAGACTCAGTGTCTCCAGGTTCTTTGTCCTCTTTCCTGCGGTTGCTTCTCTCCACAACAGAAAGATGGAGAGCAGAAAAGCATGTCTGGACAAGCCAGGACATGTATAAACCCATTTTGGCCTGCGTAGGCCTACCACAACACCAACTCACTTGTAATTTCAAAAGGCACTGCATTTAAAATGAAAAGTTCCCTTTATGTTAAAGTTCAATTTATTATTATTTTCTAAAATTTATTGTATTTCTTACTTCTATCATCCATTAGTAACTGCCAACAGCTGCTAGTAAGGTCATTGGTAGTTAAAAGTTTTCCTCACATGAGGAAATGTCAGTGTATTGTAAATTCTAGGATACAGATATTCTTTTTCCTCCTCCTTAAAGCGAAAATTGAGATGATGGTGACAATGATGATGATGATAATACAGTCTACATCAATTCAGCTCACAGAAAGATTAAACCATAGAAATGTGAGTGCTGGGCTAGCACCTAGAGAAATGACAGATGCTTTCTATTAACACCACTCCCTCCCAAAGGGGAAGAGAAAAGGAATGAGGAACAGAAACTTAGACTGGAAAAGTAAACCTGCTTTAATGAAAACAATAGCAATAATATGAAATGTGTAAAAATATATAAATCCCCCAATATCTAATGCAACTCCCTAATGTCAATTGCATCACTGTCACTATTGATGCTGTGGGCAGACACTAGGAAAGTCCAAAGCTCTACTCCATGGCAAGTGGGAACTGGAATCAGAAGCCGGATTTGGGAACTGGATTCAGAAATACACAGACCAGGAACAAAGGCAGAAGAATGGCAAAGTCCTCTTCAGGACACTAGCCATTGGAGAATATAACCCTCAGAATCCCTGAGCTTTATCCTGAAAATGACATATTTGAAATGGAATGCCTTGTTGGTCAGTTTAGGGTCACTTTTCTTGTCTACTCCTCCCTGCAAGTGTGACTTCATACTTATTCCACCTCTTGAAAAATCAGAGGCAGTCACAGAACAAAATCTTTTAAAGATTGTATTTAAAGTGGTCTTGCGTACCAGTGAATTTTACAATCCAGTTTTCTTAGCAGTGGCCTAAGACAAGCCACACTTCAAATATATCATAAAATTTTCCAGAAGAGAGGAAAAGAAGAAAGATGATGAAGAAAATGTGTTTGTCAGCACGGGCAGCACCTAAAAATATGAGGAGGAAGACTACAAGCAGACAGAGTTAGTTAGTTACTTCAGCACTGTTTAAATTCTGAGCAAAATATTTTTGGTTTAGAACCAACTAAATGACTATATGTCTCTTTTTATGTGTTCCTTTTTATCTAATGCTAAAGTACTTAGAGGCTGTGGTCAAACCTCTTTAAGAAATACTGATAACCTGACTAAACAAATGTACCTGATTTGCTGGACTGTCTATTCTTGATGATATCCACTGCAATTTTGTAATTGTTGACAATTTAGGGAAGATAAAATTATGACTTTGTTAAAGTAAATGTGAGCTCTGACATTTATTTCAGTAAGGCCAGTGTTTCTGAGAGAGTCCGTTACCTGAGGAGCTCCCTATGGGTAGCCTATGTGCTTATCTCAACCCACTGCATGCTTATCTGAAGTAGCTGAGGCTTTTCTGCTACTAAGTATGGAGCATATCTATCCTGCTTTTTGGTGGAAATAAACACACAAACAACCCCCCCCCAAAAAAAAAAAAAAACCAAAAAAAACCAACAACCAACCAAACAACCCACAAAAAAAACCACACACACAAAAAAGGCTCAAAATCCAAAATGAGAGAATTGCCATGGTTAGATGTGCACCCTGAGGATGCTTGAGTGCCAATCTACCTAAAAGTTTCTATTGAGGGAGTGACAGAGACTATCAGCAGGGTGATCTGCAGGCTGTAGGTAAAACCTGTGTTTACAGAGCTTGGTTAGACTGAAACTCTTTAAGACTATTAATAGGCAGAACAATTTACATTGTCTTTAGTAACAAGAAAGCAGTTTTTAACATAGGGCAAGTCATACCATGGCTGTTACACAATGAAAAGGCAGTGACTGCATCAAGGAAATTTGGTTTTACTAGGAGGTAGATTAGCTGAGGTTGAAACCTCAGAGTCTAGAATGGTGCTGATCTTGTCTATCTGTTAGTAAAACCTGAAAGCCCCTGTGGCCTCTTGTATTTTACATCAAGATAACTACCCCGAATTTATCTCAATTTAAATAAAAAATGCAAACATCCTCTTCCCACTCAATACTTTTGTGGTAGAGAAGACAGTACCTTCAGCCCTGAGAGACCCGTTAGTTGTCTGGTGTCAATAAAGAATTCTCTTTATATTCTTTGTAATTGAATCTTGTCTGTAGGATGGGGGAAGTGGGGGAAGGACTACATGAGATTGGAGTGAGAAGGGATGTATCAAGGGGTGGAAGAGAGGAGAGATACAGGAAACTCAATTAATGTAAAATCACCCTGGAAAACCCTGGAGTATTCTGATTTCTACCTCATCTTATTTATACATCTAAGTACTGATTTGTGGATGTTTTTCAGCTCCATAAAATTATAACTGCTCAGTATTTTTTAAATACTAATGGCTTTAATAGATTAAATCTGTGGTAATATCTATGCAATCAAATAAAATGGGTAGTTTATAATGTAGTGTATTAGGAATTCTATTCTTTCTGTTGCCAAGAAGGAATATGACAACAAGGGAAACAATTCCAAGAACATGCAAACAAAACCCAGGAAAGACGTGTAAGCCTTCTGAGTTAGAATAAAATGAATATATAATGAAAGTCTTCACAAAAGGGAGCTTTTATTTCTTCACTGAGTGCTATTTTCTGGAGGTATTTGACAGTGTTGCACATATCTGGGAATCTTGAGAACAAAGAGAAATGATTTTCATTTCTTTTCCAGTAAAATATTCCCTTGATGTTTGAGTACAGCTTTAGTAATACTCTAATAGTTTGCATTTATATAGCTTTCCATTTTAAAATCCAGAGTATCATATGTATACTGAAATAAACCTCACATACCCTTATGGTGTTGGGCAGTAATAATAACTTTGAATCACAAGAAACTGAGGCACTGAATGTGATTTCCTTAGTATCCGCTAATACATCTGAGGCAGACTTGAGAGGACAGTTCCAGTGGATTACACTCTAGCTTTTTTTCCTCCCTGTGAAGTTGGATACCTGCTTGACTTAATGGGATTCCCTCCTTTCCTGGGTAGATTTTCTTCTGTTCCAGAGGAAGAGCCTAGGATTGCAGAAGCATCTCAGTGAAAAGTAAGAAGGAAAAGTACTGATAAACTTGTCCTCAGGTTGGCACTAAGTGTGAGAAAGGACAGAAGTGGCATGAAGATTTGGATTTTCAGAGATGTATGAGAGAACTACATAAGCCAGACATTCAGTCAGAACCAGTATGATGGTTCTCTGTCTATGGATGCTATTGCCTCTTGCTGCCCTTCCCATGCCTTCAAAGGGTGAGTGTGTTGTCTCAAAATATTGCATCAGATTTAATAATACATAGGAGAGGATGGACAAATGCCTCTCTGATCATCTTCCATAACTTTTACTCATAATGAAACATAAACCAGAGGTTTACTTTCCTCAAGCTTTGTGGGACTATTTGCCTGTTGTTACACACTGGTGCTCTGCTGCAGCAGAAATAGATACCAGCACTTGACAGAATCATAGAATGGTAAGGTTGGAAGGGACCTCAAAGATCATCTAGTTCCAACCCCCTGCCATAGGCAGGGACACCTCCCACTAGTACAGGTTACTCAAGGCCTCGTCCAACCTGGCCTTGAACACCTCCACGGAGGGAGCAGCCACAACTTCCCTGGCCAACCTGTTCCAGTGTCTCACCACCCTCACCGTGAAGAACTTCCTCCTAACATCCAGTCTAAATCTTCTCTCTGCCATTTTAAACCTATTGCCTCTTGTCCTGTCATTGCAAGACCTAAATAGTCCCTCCTGAGCCTTCCTGTAGACCCCCTTCAGATAGTGGAAGGCTACTGCAAGGTCTCCTCGAAGTCTTCTCTTCTCCAGGCTGAAGAGCCCCAACTCTCTCAGTCTGTCCTCACAGGAGAGCTGCTCCAGCCCTCTGATCATCTTTGTGGCCCTCCTCTGGACCTGCTCCAACACCTCCATGTCCTTCCTGTGCTGAGGGCTCCAGAACTGCACACAGTACTGCAGGTGGGGGATCTTACCTCTGAGTTGGACAATTAATGAGCAAGGTGATTATTCTATGTTAGATCTCATCAGGAGTTTTTTCCCTGTCATGGTAATCATAAACTTTTATGGTAACAGATCAGTTCCAGCAAGCAACAATGATCTGGGGGTAGCCAGAACAAGGTTTTGTCTGTTGGCATGTGTGGATGCTGGAGATCCATTTACTGATTGCTGTCTCCATTTTAATCTTTCAAAATAATTTTGATGAGAAAAAAATATAAAAGATGCTCTACCACCTTATAAGAAACTCTTAAGGAAGTGCTGATTTTACTAGTTGCTCTTTGAAAGTCTACTGGGTGGTTTCTGTTCATCTGTGATTTCATGGTGCAAAAGGAGGAGCAATGGTATGGCTGCTTACTAGCTGAATCAGGAGGTTATTGAGCTGGGACTAACTAATGATGTCAGTGCACATGTAAAATAGCAATATCTCTTTAAATACAGAGGTGTATACCTATGCTTCAGATGACCTCTGGAAGTACTTTAGTGCTCTTACACTTGCTGTGTTTAGATCTTCAAAAGATTTGGATTCAATAAAAATCCTTTCATTGAATTGCACTGTCTCTTTCCTAAATTTTGTACAGCTGTATTCGCATATTAATGAGAAAGAAGTCATTTGGCTTTGTTAATTCCTTTGATTTTGACTCTTCAATTGGTTAATAATCGAGTAATAAGAGTAATAATAGAGTAATAAGGATAAATAATCAAGTAATAAAAACTCTTAGTGCTGTTTACAGTTATCCTGAGTAATGATAGTTCTAACAGATATTTGTAAAATATTTTTTAATAAATCCTCACCTCTACCTACATCTTTTCATGTTTGCCTGACATGGGAAGAACTGAGTTATCACGGTCAAGCAAATGCAATTTCCAGTAACAAGGGCTTATTAGCTTCTTAAACTCTAACTACATTGTGGCAAGATATGTGTACCTATCCCATAATCACAGTTAAAAGTTTTCTACTTATTCTCTCCTGCTTGTAACCATACAAAATCTCTTGGGCAGCTCAGCTTTTTGTGGGCCTAATATAAAACAGGAAAGTGTACATGGCTAGATGCCCTTTTTTAAAAATGTGGATACAATATTGGTGGACATTCATGCAATGTTTTTTATCCTGTTGCATCACCTCAGATGGTAAGCATAGCAGAGCCAAAGCCTGAAATAGATGACTGCATGACTATGGCTCTGGAGTAGGATCATTTAAGTACCACGAGAGTGCCCCAAGGAGCCAGACTAACTAGAAGAAGGTGTGTGAATGTGGAACTACAACCTATTTCCTCCTTATTTAGCCCATGCATAAATGTTTTAAGGAAGTTTTGGTAGTATACCAACCATTGTCCAAATCTGGATGGGAAACCACAACCAAGAACCAAGTCAACGCTGTATGGAACTGACCATCCTATCTTAGCCTTCAGATGCATCATAAACTTTTATCTGAGTTTACATGCTATCTGGCCTGGGTGTTTAGCTTTGCAAGTGTGGTCCATCTAACAACAAACCCTGAAATAGCTGTGTTTCTCTTACTTTAGGATTTTGCTTTGGGAGTTTCACAGTGTAGTCATAAGTTTTGTTTTCAGTTTTGATCTGCCAGACAAGTCTAAATAAGTGTAAATAAGATTAATGGCTTCCAGGGCCCTTTGCATAACTTTGGTTATTCTTCCCCTTGCAGTAAGCGAGGCAGAAAAATCCTGGCATGCTTTCACTTCCCACTTCCTGAGAGTCCCATGTACCCTCAAAGGTTACTGGTTTCAGCTGGGAACTCATAGCTCTGACTCAGGGAGCCTGGAAGGCATCTCACCTTGATTCAGAAGCATTTGGCCAAATGGCCCACAGAGGTCCTGTGTTGTCAATTCGGCACTTAATCTGGCAGGTTCCTACACTTCCATTGGTAGGTGGTTGAAATTGCTTCATTCCTGTAGACTTGATTTATAAGCAATTACTGGTTTTCAGCAACAACAAAATTTTGTTGAAATTGGTGTTTCACTCATAATTGTGATGTCCAGAACCACAGAAATCAAAACCACATATTTAAACTGCTAGTGTAGTTACAGGTTAAGTATTTGTATTAGAGGTAACAAAAGGAACTTCTACTAATTGTCTCATCATTTTCTTTTTACTTACTCTGTGGGGTTTTGTTGTTGTTGTTTGGTTTGGTTTTGTTTTGTTTTTACCACTGAAATAAAGATAGTCTACTCGGAGATGCCTTTTGCAGATACTTTCAAAGGTAGAGGTAACTATTAAAAGCTGTTTCTCTTCTATTTGCAAAACTTTAACACTGTACAGGTCTATAAGACCTCAACATCTCTTGTCTGAGGTGCAAAACGAATCCTATTTGACAATTGACCTTCCTGGAAACAGAACCTTCTCCAGAAAAACATCAGATCTATTGGTTTCCAGCTGCTGCTAGGTAAAAATCATTATCAGAGCACTCAAGGGAAAATGAGTTGCACTACTTAGTTCAATGAACATACTTCTTAGAAAAATCCCTAAAATAATATGAACCAACATGGACATAACACATGATTGCATCTATGGACCTTTGAGAATAAAGAACTGTAGCTCAAAAATTGATAGGACTTGCGGACTTGTGCAGTAGAAGTCAAGCAGGTTTTAAAAAAGCAATTCAGAATTTAGACTTAATTTGCTGTTTGCTTGTTCTGTAAAGGAGAGAGACAGTGCAGGGTAATAGAGTCTCTCCCTTGGTAGGCAAGTTGCTTGCTTTCTCACTTCATGTGCAAGTGGAGACAGCATGTGCACAGTCTGCCTAATGGAGCAAACCAGTTAATCACATTCTAAGTCCCCATCAATGGAGTAGCTGATGATTGGCTAACAGGATCTCATGCTGCAGTCACATACTTTGAGGTTGGGGCAGATGTGGTATGTGATGGTGAGAATCTCTTTGAATGTATCTGTCTGAAATAGCAGGATCTTAGTCTAGTCTTTCAAACGTTTCATCTAATTGAAATGCATTGTTTGATGTCACTGAACTGGGCTGTGACTTTACAACTTGTCCTCACAGTAGACTGAGGCAAGACTTCTCCATCTTGAACATTGTGTCCCTTGCTCTGATAGTACTGTTCTGTAAAATAGTGCAGTGAGACAATCTTGTTTTACTTTTCTCATCCACTTGAGCTGGTAAAAGGCAGGAAGAGACATGAATGAGCCAAGAATGTCCCTACCTGTAAAGGGAGAGAACAATGGTTTCTCCTTCACTCACAATTACAGAATTTGTGTGTGGTCAGACTTTGGAGTAAGGAGTCTTCTGGTCTTGTCTTTATCACCAAAGGAGTTCCTAATAGGTATGTCTGAATCTGTCTCAACAGACAGCTTCAAAGCAGTGTTGAAGTCCTCTGAAGATAGCAGATAATTATGTTCTTTATCACAGTCTATGCCTGTTTCCTGCTTTCCACAAAACAGCTGAAAGGAAAAACTTTTCTCCGTGCTTTAAGAAAGCTTCATCTATTACAGTTAATATTTTTGAGACTAAAATAAGACATAGTAATTTAAGAAATGTTTGTAATTAACTCTTGCTTTTTCTCTCTTAACATCCCTCACCCTCCAACACAAACACCTATATATATAACCTCATTCCCCAGTTTATACTGTATTTTGTTCTCTGGTGAGATGCAGTATTAAGTAGGTTACAGAGCACAAATCTAGTAAGACTACTTGATAATCAAATTCTGGGTTGCTTGTTTCTTATCCTTTATTGCTCCATTTTGTCCTTCTTGAGACTTCAATATGTCACCTGTATTACCATTTTCCCCATGTTTGTTCTCTAATGACTGTGTATGCCCGGAACTTATTGCTTCCTCTCAGTTCTTTCCTTCAGAACAGAAAGTACAAGTTTTTGGTAGGTTGTGAAAGTTGAAATATTTGTAGTCCTCCAAATTCTTGATTGCCGTTATCATCTACTGGATGACTTTGCAATATCAGGGCTTTCATAAAAGCATCTCATGAGGACTAGGCAGAGCTGATTCCTCTGGATAAAATTCTCTGGCCATTTCTCCTATTAGGAGACAATGTGAAGTAGAATCTTCTATCGAAAGGTTAAAAGGACCTTTCAGATGGTAATCTGAGATATATGGTATTATGCTGTATAATGTTAAGAATTTGTATGAGATTCCTGGCATACTGATAACAAACCTTTGTAGATAAGTTTAGGGGGAAAAAATTTTAAAATTAAAATAAATTATAATGATATTGGAAGATTTTATCACTAATTGTCCACAAAATAACCGGAACTGCTGTGTCCCACAATATCTTCCTGGAGAAACTGTGTGCATGGCTTGGATGGTTGGACACTTCACTGGGTAAAAAATTGTCTGTGACAAATGGGGTAAAATTCATCTGGCAGATGGTCTCAAGTGGTGTTCCCCAGGGCTCAGTACTGGGGCCAGTTCTCTTTGGTATCTTTACAAGGAGATTGAGTGGATCCTCAGTAAGTTGCTGATGACACTAAGCTGGGAGGGAGTGTTGATCTTGAGGTAGAAAGGCTCTACAGGGAGACCTGTACAGGCTGGACTGATGGGCTGAGGGTAGTTGTATGAGATTCAACAAGGTCACATGCACTTGTGTCGCACCAACCCCATGCAATGCTACAAGCCTGGGGCAGAGTGACTGGAAAATTGCCTGGTGAAAAGGGACCTGGGAGTGTTGGTTGACAGCAACCTGAACATGAACCAGAAGTGTCCCCAGGTGGCCAAGAAGGACAACAACATTCTGGCCTGTATCAGGAATAGTGTGGTGAGCAGGAGTAGGGAAGTGATTGTCTCACGGTACTCCGCACTGGAGTACATACCTGGAATACTGTGTTCAGTTTTGGGCTCCTCACTACAAGAAGGACATTGAGTTGCTGGAGAGTGTTCAGGGAAGGCTGAGAAAGCTGGTGAAGGGTCTTATGAGGAACAGCTAAGGGAACTAGGATTAGTTAGTCTGGAGAAGAGGAGGTTGAGGGAAGATCTCATTGCTCTCTACAGCTCCCTGACAGGAAGTTGTAGTGAGGCAGCGCTTGGTCTCTCCTATCAGGTGACAGAACAAGACAAAATGTCCTGAAATTGTGCCATGGAAGGTTTAGATTGGACATTCAGAAAAATTTCTTTACTGAAAGAGTAGTCAAGTGCTGAGACAGGCTGCCAAAGGAAGCTGGTGGAGTCCTCATCCCTGGAGGTGTTCAAGAAATGTGTGGATGTGGAACTTCAGGAGGTAGTTTAATGGCCATGGTGTTATTAGGTTGATAGTTGGACTTGACCATCTTACAAGTCTTTTTCAACCAAAAGTATTCTATGAATTTATGATAATATAAATGTTGGGTCTTGCATTTGGGTCACAACAACCCTGTGCAACACAACAAGCCTGTGGAAACAGTGTCTGGAAAGCTGCCCAGCAAAGAAAGACCTTGAGATGGCAGAAGAATACGAGCCAGCAGTGTGCTCAGGTGGCCAAGGCAGCCAACAGCATCCTGGACTGTATCAGGAGCAGTGAAAAGCAGGATCAAAGGAGTGATTGTCCCACTGCACTTGGCACTGGTGAGACCATGCCTTGAGTAAGGTGTTCAGTCTTTGGGCCCTCACTACAAGAAAAGCATTATGTGCCGGTATTGGTCCAGAAATGAGCAAACAAAATTAGTGAATGGTCTGGAGAACAGGTTATATGAGGAGCAGCTGAGAGAACTGATGTTGTCTAGCATGGAGAAAAGAAGGCTGAGGGGAGACCTCACCACACTTTACAACTACCTGAGAGGAAGTTGTAGTGAGCTGGATATTAGTTTCTCCTCTCTAGTAACAACTGATATGATAATAGTTAAGATTATGCTACAGTCTCTGAGTTTATGCTGTGTGAAATCAGTAAATGTTGTGGAAAAGCAGCAGAGGATAAAATGCTGAAGGTGTCCCTCTATTGCAAAGTTGATGTAACAGATCTTTACATTAAATCAATACAACTCAAAAGATTGAGAATGAATTGACATTACACTCAAGTGTCTACATCCATGTCAGCGCTGTGCTCACTCATGTATGTATGAGGCTGAGACTTCTTGTTAATGAGCTGAGCTTTTCTGACCTATCTCCTCTCTCTGATCCTGTTTGAGGATTGAGGGAAGCAGGAGCAGGTGGTTTTGAAGTGATACTAATTTCTTTCCTTTTCAGACAAATGGAGGGATTTTTTTTTTTCAATACAGCTGAATCCTTATGCAGGTTCTCAGTGGCAAGTTGTTCAACAGACATTGCTTAGACAGACACAGACCACATTTGCCTTTGTGCTCAGCAGGAGCATTAATCCCTTCCCTTCCCTTCCCTTCCCTTCC
>VWZE01013589.1:553910-564467 GCA_013396675.1 Eubucco bourcierii
TTCCCATGAATTCTGAAGTTGCACTTTCAGTAGTTTTGTTGTGGTTGCCTGTGACTATTACAATTCCTTTGCAGTCACTTTTTTTTCCTTGGACTTTGGGCATGTATCAGCAACTAAGACCTCCTGGGTTGCCAGCCTCAGCTGTCTCCTCAGCATACATGCTGAACGGAGAGGTCAAGACTTCTGTCAGGGATTTTTTTCTGTGCTTCATGGTTTGATGTGTATTCCTTTCATGTTTTCATCTGTTCTCCCTGTGAACTTAAAAATTTACTAGAAAAGAAACAATCACATGAAAGATGCTCGTGTGAGTCCTCCATTACAACTGTGATTAGTGGTATAACCTTAAGTGGCGGCAATGCCACGGAAGTATGGCTGCATCCTTTTAATGAACCTAGTCAGGAGATTAGAAAAAAGTGTAAGGATAGTACTATCAAAACTGTCCTGAGTCATTGCATTAATAGAGCATGACTCTGAAGTTGTACCTGCTGATAAACAACTTGTGCTATGATAGGCTATTTCAAGACTTGGACATGTCTGTCCAAAGACTTTTGACGTCCACTGCTGGATCTCTGTGCTCATCTATGTAATGCAGCCCATACTGGAAATAATTTCCATTTGAACAGACAGTCTCTGAAGTGATGAAGGTTTGGAGAGGGATAATGGGACTTCTATGTTTCTATGTTTCAAGAGCTTTAGGAAGCTAAGGCTGCAGCTCTTCACCCGCACCCCACCTCTCCCAAGACTGTGTCTCTATTTTCATCTCTCTGAAAGCACTAGTCCCACTGCTTCTCTTGCCTGGCACAGTTTCATTTTGGAAGCCACCAGGTGTCATGTCTTCCTTTGCATTTGCTCCAGAGTCTTACTCACCATTGGTACAGCCAGCAGGCTGGAGAGAGACTAGAGTCCAGGGCTGAGCTTTGCTGTACTGTGGTGAGAACAGGGATGTGGCTATTGAGCAGAGGACTCTGTTGTACTACTGTTGCCAGGGCTACTCCCATATATGACAACTCTCTTCTTGGCAGTGAAGGCTCTGCAAGCATGTGGTAGCTGTTCAGACTGGGATGAGTGTTTCTTATCTCCTCAGATAGAAAACAGGTAGATTATTGCTCACTGCAGGGTGCTGACTAGTGCAGCTAACTGCTGTGCTGGTGGCTTGCCCCATTATTTTTTTTTTTTTAACGTTGTTGATAATATATTAATATTAATGTTCTTTATTAAGGAAAATAAAAGCAGCAAAAATCAGCTGGCTCACCAAGTCCTTTCAATTGCAGGTAGCCAGAGGAGGAGCATCTGCTTCTCTGGCTTCACAAATATCCTGTCACAAGCAGGGTGGCTTTTCGTAATGAGGGTCAAGATTAATTTCTGTCCAGAGCACAACAGTTCATAAGGATTCCACAGTACAGATTGTCTATTCATTTAAATGTTAATAAGGTCACTGTTTTGTTGTTTTACCCTCTATTTTCCTTTCTTCTCTTATTTGGAATTTTGTTTTAGCCAGTTTTGCAGATAAGAAACACTCTTGTTTTGAACAAGGTGAAAGTCTCTTCTAGATGTACTTTTCAGAAGAGCATGTGCTGGGTGTTAGTGGTTCAAGCAGAGGCAGCACAACTCTCCCCATGTCTTTGAGCTTGTTCCATATAGGGCACCAGTCTTTTTACTTTTTTTTTCCATTTCAGAGCTCCAACACCCAGAACAAAGGCCTGTTTCCCCAAGGCACGCTCTTAAGAAATGTACCTTTAAGGATTCCACAAGTGGCTCCTGGCAACTTGCTGCTTGGAGAGAGTGAATGCGAGATAACAGCATAGTTTCTGTGGGAGCATGACTCCACTTAGGAAAGCATGGAGCTCTCCCCATGACATCAAACCAGCACCAGAAATAGAGGCAGGCTGCCTCTATGTACTGTTGGTTTTAAGAACTTTGTAACAATTACATGAGTAACTGTGTGAGCGTGCTGTGATGGTGACAGGAAACTGGAGACAGCAATGCATGTGGCTTTCTCACTGCATGTTCTAGATACTGAAGATAGCAGAATATGAATCAAAAAAAGTATACAATTTAAATAAGACCTAAAATATTCTGTGGCACTCTGACATCTTTTTGGGAATATGCATTACCATTAATAGAGAGGAAATTGGAAAGGCCCTGTTAATATTATTAGTTACGGTTTTATTCATTGCAATGATCAGAATGTCCTAATTTATCTTGGCCCAATCTACGACCACTCACACGTGGGTATTAAAAATGTTTCTGTTACCACTGCTCTCGTATTATAGTATGACCCAACGGTAGCTCTATTTTGAGCTCAGGGACAGCTGCAGTCCACTTCTTCAAAGAGTAAAACCGGTTAAATTCTTTGGTGTATTGTGATGCTCTTCAGTTGATGGCTTAATTGCATTTCAGCATGCAGGTCACAAGAACACCCTGGATCCTGCTGGTATCCACGGCACAGAAGAACCCTTGGAAACAACAAAGGTAAATGGCACAGAGGAAAAGTTTAGGCACAGCTACCTTGTGTAACCCTGGGAAGGCTAGAAGAGAGAATGTTTTTAGACTGCTGAAAGGAAGATGTCAAAGAAGGAATGATCTCCTATTGTGTGACACCCAGCACACAGAACTTAGTGTTCCTTGTGAAAGAGTAGGGTTTCTATAACATACCAGGCTCCACTGCCAAAACCTTTCTGATAGAAAAATTCACAAAATCCCTTTTTTTTTTTTTTTTTGGGGGAACTATTGAGTTCAGAGAGAGAGTAGCAACACAGCTGATAGTGTTATGTAAACAACATATGTTAGATGTCTGCTGTGTGGAGATGGTTTGCTCCACACAGGGCACTAAAAACTGCATTCAACATAGAAGCCAAATCTCCCATTTTAAGTGTGAAAGGGCACTATAAAGCAGAAACATTAATCTCTACTTGCTTTTATAGCAATATAGGATTTTTTTCCTAAATGCTTACATAAAGGAAACCAGCATGTGAGTTGGATTTCAATTAGAGGACACAGACAGAAAATAGGCAGAGTTAGGATTGCATTCCTCTAAAATTACTTCTTTCCATCTAAAATGCAGTTATCACATCTAAGCAACTGTCTAGGCACCCTTGTAGTTAAAAGATGGATATCTTCTCTACTCTACTCTTTTTAGAAGGACTTTTGAATTAGGCACTATGACTTGTCATCCAAAGGTGATTTACTCTTTCTTTGTAACAGAGAAAGCTTTAGATGAATATGTTCTTATGTGTTTACCCTTTATATAGCTGGGGTTAGATGCGAGGAATCATGTCCTAAAGTGTCCAAGAAGTCTGCATTTAGGAGAGTGTCTGGACAGCACTATTCAGAGATTAGTGCTGGCTACGATGCTACTTGTGGAGCTGCTGTTGGAAAGCCTAACCCTGCCGGGCCTGCTGCAGCCTTCATTTTCATGGTGCTCATCAACAAATTACTGCAACAACACGAAATAGTTCTCACCACAGTTATTTTCTCAGTCTTGACTTGTGTGTTCTCAGTCAAATGCAGTTTTTGCTTTGTCTCTAGATTCATATTCATGGGCTGTCATATTTGCTGGCTTTCTTAGGAATTGTGCTGCTGGTATTCTGACAACTGAGTGCTGCCTTGGTGGTGGCATTACTGCAGGGCACTTGTGCTGTGCCTACAATGACAGGGTCTGACATTCAAAGCGTGGCTTCATCCAGTTCCTTGAGGGGAGTGGAGAGTGAATTCTTGCCTTCGAGCTGCAGCCTTGATGCCAAATCTTTTAAGGAAGCCTGTATCTCAGAGGTGAGAGCTCCCTTTCTTCCTGCTCATTAGGTGGTAGAATCTCTGCTACAGTTGTTTGACTTTAACAATGCCACAGGCAATAGTTGCTTCTGTTTTTTGCATTTTTGCCTAGATCATTTGCATTCTACTCTTCTGTATTTGAGACCTGGATTAGGTATCAGATTCGGGAGGAGGCTGTAAAACACAGAATTATACTGACTGCTGACTGCTTTCTAAATCACCCCTGATTAGAGATGGAAAACTCCTTTCTCTTTTATATAATAGATATTTATGAAATCATTGTACTTTAGCAAACATGAGCATTTTTAACAACTTATAGGTGGGTTTCTTTTTTTAATTTCTTGTCATTTATTTTCTGTTATTTGATTGTACTTTGTTGTCATTGTTGTTTATATGTTTGTTCAGTATTGGTTGGTTTTCATTTTCAATTGATACAATTGATCTTACTGCCTTGTTTCCGATACCTAGTACTTGCGCTGCAGAGGAGAGACAGAAATAGAACATCAGATCCCTGCTTGGTTGGGAAGGTATTTGTTCCCTTACAGTCATGAAGACTGTAACAAGCAGACATGTGAGGGAAAACTCAGGCTGGCCGTCATTACAACGACCATGTGATGATAAAATCCTTATGCACCAGACCAGCATAAAGGACTAGAAAATGGGTCAAAAATTCATGCATTCCCTCCACTCAAGCTAAATACTTGTACAAGCATGTGCGTCCTGATGAATACACAGTCTGATTTCAGGCTCCTTGTGACTCCGAGTCTCCTCAGTTAGCTATCTTGCTGCTCTCCTTCCTCATTTTCCTATTTCCTTCTCCTTCCTTGCTTTCCTAGGAAAGGAAAAGAGATTTGCTTCCTTTCAAGTTTATCACACTCTACTTCCACTGGCCACTGCTGTGGTTTTAGAAGAAATGAGAGAATGAGACTGTTTCAAATGAATTGGAGAGAAATGCAGAATTGTATTAAAAAGAAAAGATACAGGGAAAAAAATTACAGAGCACATAAAGGATACATAGTAACGCCCTTGAATTTCCCCCCAATCCAAAACTAATATACAAACCCTGGTGCTCCAGTCCTCCCTCCTCACCCACTATGAGCCTCTGCCACCCACAGACCCAAAGAGAGCCTCTGGAAGCCCAAAACAGGCCCACTCCTTACATGTTTACCCTGATAAGTAGCTCCTGTCAGACAGAGCAGGCAGAAGGGAGAGGAAAGGAGAACAAGCTGGCCTCATCACCAGTTTATAAAGAGATAGCAGAATTACAGGATTGAATAATAATTACACACTTTCCTGTATCCACCCTGGACTCCTCTACTCCCTAGAGGATTTTTTTTAACCCTGTAGTTCCCAACCTACAACAGCTAGTTCTAATTACCCAATTTCTTCTTGCCTAATTGTCCCCTATAATGACTTATAGAGATATAGATTTAATCTAGCTTTTTACTTCTGAGACCAAATGTAATTTTACACTATAAATCATATTTCTGTACAACTTTTCATAAGGATACTCTAGATTGCTTCACTACCTCCTTTCTCATGGATGTTTTCTAAAACCCCTGTTTAAAGAGAAAATGAGATATTTTGGAGTACCTTCCTGTCCTTTTGCATTAGCATTTTGAACATGTCAGTACATTTTAAGTCTGCAAATATCCTCAGAGTTTATGAATGTTTTTCAAATGTTCAAAAATAGAAGGACCTTCTGAGGTTCATGTCTTTGAGCTACAGAAGTTGTGCTGGGTGACTTCAGAGTTTGTTTTGTGTAAGACAATCTGTGATGAGTCTTATCTTAAAACTGCTTTTGCAGTTTCCACCAGACCATGTACAGCATCACTCAACAATCAGTGTCCCCTGTTGTACTCCTGCCCAACCCTGGATGGCACAAGTCAAAAAGGTGAATTTCACTCCCGAGAGTAAGAAATGCCCAGAACGCTTTTACTGGATGAATAGCAACAGAAACCAGAGGTGGTTGGGCACTTCCTCATGCTGAGGGTCTTGGATGGGAGCAGGAGTGAGTGGCAAATGGATTTTGGGAAAGTAACTTGTCACCACCCCTGGAGCTCTGCTGCTGTCACTGGCTGTGGCAGCATTTCAAGGATGTACCATCCCTGTTGCTGGTGCTGTTTGACAGGATTTGGCGGTGGGAGTCCACAGGGACTCAAGAAAACATTGTAAACTCCTCTAGCTGGTGCTGGAACTGCTGTCACACACAATTCCCATTCCTCCTACCAGAAACTCATTAACCTAGAACCCTGTTCATACCATGTTGTCAGGACCTTGTTTTTCAGCAGGCCTTCCTCCATGTTCCATGACAATGTGTGGAAATGGATAAAGTACATAAGTTAAATGAAATGGGAATTTTGAGATACCTGCAAAGTTATCAGGGAGAAATGAGCCCAACTTCCCAAATCACACCAGCATCTTCAGATACCAAGCCAAAGGCTTCTCTGTTTGGGACAGAGTTTGCCTGTTACGTTACAACGATGCCTGAAGGTCCTAATTAGGGATCAGTGCATCACCATGCAAACCAGAATCAGCACTCTCAGAGCACACATACATGAAGGAATATGTCCTGCCCTAGCTTTATCCACATAAAAAGATTTTTCTAAGAATTCCTCCTTCTGTAATTACATGGCTAACTAAAGTGTTTGTACAGCTCTGTCTGAAGAAGTTTGAGCTCCTTGAAGGCTGGATCCTAAGGGAGACACTCTTGTTCATGCCTATCAAACATCACCAGACAGCTTTCCTGAAGGGATGGAATGACTACTCTCAAAAGCTGCCCTACCTAAATTTGCTCAGGTTTGTGTCAGAAAAGAAACTTGGGAACAATGACCTGTTTCAGCCTTTGTCAGTGGGGGGAACCTGAATCATGGGTAAAGCATACAAGCAAGGCGTCAAACAAAACCAAGATAATCCAATATTTACTGAATGGCACTTGCATTGCTTTGTTGGGTGGTGTACCTTCGAGAGGCTTGCAGCCCTGGCAGTGTTTCTGAGTAGTCTGGTGGTATCAGGGAACCCACTAATACCTTGTCTGAAAAGCAGAATTTCTGTGTCATATTTTTCTTTTCCTTGTTCATAAGCAAGTGTATTTGAAACTTTCCTGTATCCTTACAGTTTTCTCATGGCTGTAGCCTCATGTACAGATCAAAATGTCCGACAGTCTGCTTGTCCCACTGACAGACAACCAGCAAGGGCTAGGTATACAGAACGAGATGAGGCCGGGGTCAGTTTGAACTGAAATTTGCACTTGTTAAATCCATGAATTAGAATGAGTCAAACCCATTTCAAGTTTACAGTTTTTCTCAGCTGTGAAACAGGGAGAAGATAGATCTGTTCTTACAAAACTCAGTGCAAAGTACTGCGACAGAGTATCTTGTCATGGCAGCAATTTTTTTCGCTCTTGGCACTAAATGATTTTTCTCTCATTTCCGTTTCTTAAAGCAATTTCATGCCTTGCTAAAGTATAGTAATTTTTTCCTATGTTGCATGTAGAAGACTAGCTACTCTGGAGCAGACTAAATATATTTTGTTCCTTCCCTGTCCTCACTGCAATACAAAATAGCAAAAGTAATTAGTCTACTGTATGGATGAATTGATTAGATTTTCAGCTTGGGGAACAGATATATTTTAAAATGAGAGCCTCTGGAGTGATAT
This sequence comes from Eubucco bourcierii, assembly GCA_013396675.1. Lineage (NCBI taxonomy): Eukaryota > Metazoa > Chordata > Aves > Piciformes > Ramphastidae > Eubucco > Eubucco bourcierii. Next base: position 561,339 of record VWZE01013589.1, read on the forward strand.
CTCCCTTTCTAGTACAGAAGTTGACTGGAACTCACAACAGTCTTTAATTTAGTGTGCAATTTAACTGAGGCATTTAAACTCCCTGGCCTTGATTTATCATGCTTTTTGCTCCACGTGGGTCGAACAGATCTGCACAGAAAAGGGACTCAGTGTACAGTGACTATGTAGCAACTGTTCTTGATGAAAGGGGCTGCTCTGGGTTGGGCACAGGTGGCAGGAAAGGGGTTAGTCATGAGGACCCATATGGTGATGATTCTATGCCTCTTGCTGTGTGTCTACGGGGCATCTGGAACAGCTGGATGTTGCAAAACAGTACAAAGAACTGCAGGAAACCTGTGAGAGTGGCCCAGGCCATCTTCTCCCTGTTCCTGCTCTGAGGTGAACATAAAGGCAAACGAACCTCCCAGTTGTGCTCTGTGTCTCAGGTGACACCTTGGTACATAATTAAGTCCTGGCATTATTCTGTAACTTAAAAATGGTTGAAACTCTCCTTAAACCCAAATTTAATCAACTTTGTTTAAAACAAAGATTATTATAAAACCTTTATCTGGCTGAAGCTTTATCTGCCCTGTCTCACTGCGGTTCATATATTTGTATGGCAGAGTTTTATACGCTTCTGAAATCTGTAGCTTGTGATGGAAAAATCTGACAGACTTTGTTACATCAACATTCAAAGACATTCAGGATAACTGAAAATACTGGTCCTTGCCAAAGATTAAATGACAAGAGTTTAACAGATTTATTTATTTATTGTTTCAGGTCTTTTCACTTTAACAAAAAAGTTGTTCCTGAGTGTATACCTGGGCCATATTTGTCTATATCTGCATTATCCTCTTCTACATGAACATGGGGCAAGAACATGGCCTTTTAATTAAGAATTGCAGTACTTCTGCCCAGTTTCTCTGCATGCCCATGTGTATGTGATCAATGGCTGGGGACACTTCAGAACATCTCATTTCTCAGGACAGGGAGTATAATGCCCTTTGAAAATCCCTATGTCAGACAGAAAAGGCAAAGAGGAGGTTGGAGGCATTCTCATGTTTCACAAAGTCCACAAACTGCAGCCAGACTCAAAAGTGCTTAAGCACAGCCTGACTGCAAAAGGAATTCAATATTCCATTCCTCCAGAGTGAATGACGCTGATCAAAGAAGCAGTATCTGAAAAGACAAACTTCTGTCTCCTGTCTCCTTCACTTCCACACTTGTACAAAAATGTGTGAAAGTGTGTCCTACAGCAACAGCCAATTCCCATTTCTGTGGGGAAATATAATTTTTTTGTTTACTTTTTTTCTGTCAGACCTCCTTTCTTGTAACTGAATACTAGTTTTTAATTTTCATAAGGGACATTTAATCTTACTTCTATTGTAAAACTGGCTTGTGGGAGGACAAATTCAAGGTAAAAAAAAAAAAAAACCCATCAGAAGCTGCTAAGCAGCTCTAAACGGAGCTGCCAGTGCAATCTCCAGATAGAGACAGGTAGAGGACAGAATAAAAGTGCAACTTTGTGGCTGCCTTGGCGCTTCCAACCACGTGGTGATTCCTGTGCTTGACCCCAGGCAGCTGCTGCTGCTGCTGCTGCCGCTGCCGCTGAGGTCAGAGACTGGCAAGGCAGACCTTTGGGTTTGTCAGAGGGCAGTCATCATGTTTCCTTACTCTGATGAATATGGAATAACATGTTGCTCCCTACTGAAAGGATGGGACAGATCCACAATGTCACCATCCTGCTCACATCATCTGTCCCCTGAGGAGTCATTGTGCATGCTTAACTTCTGGGATCAGCTAAAGCTGTTGATGCTGAACACCTTCCCTAGGAGCATCCTGCTCTCCCTGCAGAGCATCTGCTGCCCAGGGATGCTGTTCATGGCCATGGCCACCTCTGTAGCCAATGAAAGTGGATATTTTCAATTTCTTCATCCTTGTGTGAACACGCAGAGTTTTGAAGGACTTCTGCACAGGGAGCCAGATTCAATCCTTTAGGTCTCAGGAGGAACCTCAATGAGGTTTACATTCAAAGCTACAATGGTGAAAATATAAAGCCACAAAATTCTTTCAGATGAAATAGTTGCAATTATAGTAAGCATATTAGACAAAACCCATTGCCATTTATCTCTCTAGGGACATCATGCTTTTGAGACCTATTGTTGGTGAAGTATGGGTTCTAAAATGATAATAATTAAATTGATGGTTATAAAGTGTCAAGGATTGCATTTATTTATGTATGTTTGTTTGCTTATTTTTAATGGCTATGAACAATCTACTCATTATTGAGACAGAGATTTACCTTTAAATTTACATCAGTTTAAAAGACAGTGAGTGGAGGAGTACATTGATGTAAATGGTGTGACCATGCCTGAGTGCAGAGGTCCCTTCTCTTGCTGCAGACTGGATCGTTGTCAGTAAGGGAGACGGACAGATTTGTGGTGAAGGAACGTTTGTGGACAATGGGCTGGATATGTGTTACTGATTGACTTTCTTGGGGGCTTCTGGTAATTTCCAATGCTTTGTAAACACCAACTGAATGGCTGCTGCAGCCCATTGCAGAGATATGAGATTGAGCAATACGTTATTCCCATTTTCTGGAAAGAGAAGCTGAAGATGAAAAACCATCAGAGGCATCAGCAATTAGAGCACTGGAGTCCCTATAATGTCAAATGCACTTTCAGTTCATCTCTTTACACTGCATGACTAGTGCTGGAGCTGCTTCTCATCATGAAGTCCCAGATCTGTCCAAGGGCAGAAGGTGAGGTTTCTCTGGCCAGGGCAGCAGCCTCTGCCAAATGTGATTATGTAACTCAAGGAGCTGGCTTTGAGCTTTGTATGTTGCCAGGGCTAGGCTGAGTAGCTCAAATGAGACAACATCTTGAATGTCTGAGACTGAAAATACCTTACATTTTCAGATCAGCTCAACTTTTGGGATGAAATGGCCCCAAAATGTCAGCTATGTCTGTTCTGCGTCAAAAATAAATGAAAGTTGTGATCAGTGTTCACATTGGGCATCCATCCAAAACTGTGAGGGAGAGAGGAGGAAGCCTATACCATAGATTTCAAAGAGCCCATATGTCTGATCTAGGACTCACTGTCTGTCCTTTTGCTGGATCAGGCTCACCTTCATGAAGAGGAGGCTGGGGA